>JAULBS010035897.1:0-10119 GCA_032355785.1 Symmetromphalus regularis
AATTTGGATTGACGCTAATTTACTAGAATAACGTTAAAAACGAAAATAAAACATTCGGGCCTTCACAAACGCACCCCTCCTAAAGAAAATCCTGCATTGTTTATTCAGTCTACTAGGTGTCTGACATACTAGTATTGTATTCTGTTACTCGTGGTCTTTATAGGAAACCCGCTTCCGCCACATAGGCTACTCTTTCCGATTAGCAGTAAGGAATCTTTTATATGCGCTTTCCCACAGACAGCACAGCACATATCACGACCTTTAATAAACCAGTTGTGGATCACTGGTCAGTGTAAGTGGCTTATATCTACCCATTAGCCTTTGCGAAGCACTCACTGAGATGAAGTCGGTATAGAGATTTGATCCCAGTACCTACCAGCCGTGAGACCGACAGATTAACCACTTCGCCACCGAGGCCGGTACTAACTGAATTATTCTCTAGAATACAACCAGGGTCCTAGCCAATCTTTTTTTCATGGAGGCGGGCTGTAGGGAAAATAACGTTACGAGGGTGTGATAATATGTTTAAGTTAATTTAAACACATATTTTGATGGTTAGTCAATCTAAAATTTCATATTATTTAAAAGATGTTTTTCTTAAAGGCATAGTCCCACGGAATTTAAGGGGCTTTGTGCACTAAATATTGATTACGAATGAAACTTACATGTATTTGTGATACTAGATCTCGCTTTCATATTACGCAAGACGTTTTAACTGAACCATGGTATAGGGAATTCCATGCTGTCGATTGATTTTTTTCACATTTAAAAATTTGAATTCTTAAAATTTTAAGATTTCAAGAAATGTTTTGCAGCTACAAAAATATTCCGACATTTCAAAAGAACGTCTAATGGGAGGGGAGGGGGAAATACCCGTCACGTGACTCGAAATATATACGTCACACTTCAACGGAAAATAAAACGTTATTTTTTCCGATTTATTTGTCCGTGAGCATAATTCATTATTTTTAAAATATTGGTAATAAGCGAATTGCGGTGGTTATGTAAGTAGTTGAATGAAGTATTTCTATGGACAAATCAAATGTTTATATTTAAAATTGATTCTTTGTTTGGAAATTAATTAAGTCAAGGATCCGTGGGACTATGCTTTTAACCTTGCTTTGGACAACTTGATTGTATTGCTACTATTTCTTTTTCAAGCAAGCTTTGCTGTGAAAACCATTTATGCTTTGATTGATCGATTATTGGTTTAACCACAGCCCAACACAAAAATACACATCGGCTATTGGGGGCGAAGGACCATTTTATGCAATCATGTGCACTTATGGTGTGCAGCAGCATTTTGATTGTGTCTCTGATCAAGTGGCATTGACAGAAACCTGTTTCTGAAGTTAAATATATTGAACTACAGTGTACTTCAATACACGAGACTAAAAGTGTGAGATTTAATACCACAACACAATCATTAAAAATGTTTTATAAATATTATTATTATTAGTAGTAGTAGTAGTAGCAGTAGTAGTAGTAGTAGTAGTAGTAGTAGTAGTAGTAGTAGTAGTAGAAGTAATAGTAGTAGCATTAGTAGTGGTAGTAGTAGTAGTATTAGCAGTAGGAGTAGTAGTAGTAGTAGTAGAAGTAATAGTAGTAGCATTAGTAGTGGTAGTAGTAGTAGTAGTAGCAGTAGCAGTAGTAGTAGTAGTAGTAGTAGTGGTAGTAGTAGTAGTAGTAGTAGTAGTAGTAGTAGTGGTAGTGGTAGTAGTAGTAATAATGGTAGTAGTTGTGGTTGTGGTAGTATTAATAGTGGTAGTGGTAGTAGTGGTAGTAGTAGTAGTAGTAGTAGTAGTGGTGGTGGTAGTTATAATAATGGTAGTAGTTGTGGTTGTGGTAGTATTAGTAGTGGTAGTGGTAGTAGTAGTGGTGGTGGTGGTAGTTATAATAATGGTAGTAATAGTGGTTGTGGCAGTAGTGGTAGTAATTGTGGTGGTAGTAATTGTGGTGGTGGTAATGGTAGTAGTAGTGGTAGTAGTAGTGGTTGCGGTAGTAGTAGTGGTAGTAGTAGTGGTAGTAGTAGTGGTTGTGGTAGTGGTAGTAGTAGTGTTTGCGGTAGTAGTAGTGGTGGTAGCGATATTAGTAGTGGTAGTATTAATTCTAATAGTTGTAGTAGCAGTAGCAGCTGTGGTAGTGGTGGTAGTAGTAGCAGTAATAGTTTAAGGTTCAATGTTAAGAAAACCTGCTTGGTTTAGTTGTCTAGGACAGAGGTTAATGTTGGTTTGAAAAACGAACACAGTACCGTTACACAATGCGGTCACTTCTTTTATTAACTGCAACGGACCTAGTATCTACACAGTTACCCACAGAGAGGACAACACATACCAATCATTGTGTATAATGAGGGAACCAATAGTTATCTTATTCCAGAGAGCATGTTAACGTCTGAATCGATATTTCACGCCAGAGCCGCTCTTCTATAATTAATCATACAGGCTATTTAAATACATAGGAAGTTACAACCTATATTCTTTGTCAGCGTAGAAGTGCTTGCTATCTTGTCAATTCACTCATACAAATGTGCGTGTGAGTTTCTGTTTGGTATATTATCTACAACAAATATCCAATCATTCAAACAAATACGTGTATAAGATTTCATTTCGTTCAATAACTCCAACAAAATTCGAATTAATACAAACAGATGTATGCGTATAGATCTGTATTTGTTACAATATCTCATATAAATTCGAATGATTGATAAAAATATGTGTGGGATTCCATGTGATTAAACGCTTGCAACACATGTGGGGTAATTGATAAAGCTAAACACTACACCTGGCTACAAAGACTAATTGTAGGTAGGTAAAACGTGATGAATGAAGTAAGTAAACGGTCGACTTAAATGAGTGTCGTGTTGCTGGGATCGATACGGCGATCAATACGACTATTTCACTGTTATGTTCTAGACAAACGGGTCGATGTAGAGTAGATTGGAGGGTACTTTTAAAGGGTATTGTTCGCTTGAACGGGCATGCGGTTTTAACTTTAGGACTCCTTAACGCTCGTTGTACAGGCGATTGGAGCTTAACTTGGCAGCACAAACACCTTGACTGTCCTTAGCAACCTGCCTAGCTTTCAAGTTGGACCACGTTGGTTTTATTAAGCAGACGACCAACTCGAGTGTTTCTGTTATCGCAATAACAACACTAGATTTGCCAGACACACTTGTTTACACCCAAGACAGATCGGCAGTTGAAACTTTCTCAAATTTTGATTTATACCCAGGACTAATAGGCAGACGAAACTGTTTCCTATCTTGGTTAACAGCCGGGAAAGATCGGTAGCCAAAACACTCTGAAATCTTGATTTACATCTAACAAAGATCGGCAGCCGAAACTCAAATTTTGACAAATACTCAGATAAGCCAGTAGCAGGATATTTTTCGACACTTGATTTACAATGCTACAAGAAATACTGTGATTGGAATGGTTGTTAGAAATGGATGAGTTGGATGCTACAAGCAGACAGATTCTAACAGGTCGACTGTCTGCAGACGACTTTCCTATCGTTCCCGCCAAAGTTGTGAGAGTCTATCTAAGCGCTGCAGGAAGTGGTATGTTAATTTTGGTTCAAATTTAAATGTTTTCTGTTTAATAGGATATATATTATGTTGAAATTTTCTATAATGGAGCGCAACCTTTTTTCACGGATCACAGCCATTCTTATAAGAAAAATAATGACAATAGTAGGAATAGTAGTAGTTGTGGTAGTAGTAGTAATATAATCTTTAAAATTTAAATACTAACAAATGAAAACAAAAAATAAATAAATAAATAATAAAGAACAAAAAACATAATGAAATAATAGTTTTATACTGAAAATTCAATATACATGATTTCCATTAACATTGACGTTCGATGACTTACATTTAAGTTTGAGAACAATGAAAACAACAGAGGGGTATAGAAAACATAATGACATCATACCCTAACGACTATTTCTCTGACTATGTGTATATATACTATATGATATATAATATCCTAATATGTCATATTTTTGTTTTCGCGGAACCATAGAACTTTATAAATGTTTAACTCGACAACGTCGGAGCTGCTTAGAAATTACAGGCTAAACATGTAAATTATTCAAAGCCCTCTACGTACATGTATGGATTACAGTTGCGTTTGTAGACTTTTTAATATCCAGTTTATTTATTTATTTGTTTTTGGTGAGGGGGGAGGTAAATGCAGTGGCGGACCTGCATTGTGGGGACTTTGATGCTTGAACTGTTATGGTGGGCCTTCACAACCAACAATGAACATTACAGACGTGGTTTCTCAGCAGCGAATGAGTTAAGCAGTGTAGTTTAAAGTCGATTCTGGCGCTCCTGGCTAAATGGCTGTTTTATAAAGTGTAGTTTCAGTTTCTGGCGCTCCTGGGTAAATGGCTGTTTTATAAAGTGTAGTTGTTTCAGTTTCTGGCGCTCCTGGGTAGATGGCTGTTTTATAAAGTGTAGTTGTTTCAGTTTCTGGCGCTCCTGGCTAAATGGCTGTTTTATAAAGTGTAGTTGTTTCACTTGTATACGTATTTTGTAATTAGCCACATTATTAAATGACTGATGCGATGTGTGAAACAGAATCTGTATTCATATTCTGCATCAGTGCATATTCTATTGACATCGCTGTAATCACACTGTAACTATGTCATGATCATAGATATATAAACTATAAATATGGACTTGTATTAGTTCACAGACTATTTCACACATACACACATGTACACACATGTACACACACACACACACACACACACACACTCACACACGCTCACGCATACATACACACAAACAAACACACACACATGCATACAGAGAGAGAGGCTCGCACCTACGCACTCACGTACATACACACAGATACACAGACTCAAAGACACACACACACTCACAATACACGCACACACATACACATACAAACGCAGAGAGAGAGAGAGCGCGAGAGAGACAGAAAGACACAGAGAGAGGGGGAGAGAGACACACAGAGAGGGAGAGAGAGAGAGAGTATGGTTCTGTTTGCCATTAGCATTAGGAAATATAATAATTATTGGGCTGGATTGGGTTATCAGTAATCGTAGATGTGGTTTACGTAAGTTAACGTGTGACTTTACAAACCTGAAATATAGTTCCAACCAAATTAATTACACAGAGTGATCTTTCTAGCCTCCCGGATACTTCCGACTGCACTCGATCACATACGATCATAACCGGTCATATCCGAAGAAAACCCAAGATAACACGTATCGGCATTTCTTTATTTCCAGTAATAATCTTTAATTGTGTGACGTTATGTGTAATGTTTTCCAGTAATATGCATTACGCTATTGATGTTTCCTTCTTAAACCTAGTAATTGGTGTTTTATGTTAATACTGCACTGATATATCAGCGTGTTGTATAATATCTATAATCCTACCACGTCATATATCATCAGCCAAATCCATCAGTTATGCCATATCGGTTGAGGACACGGGCTGGATCAGGTGGGTGACCACACGTGAAATATGGTCAGATAACAGTAATAGCTTCATTGTTTTTGTAAAATAAATATGGAGGTTGGCCAGAAAAAAAAAAACCTACAATCAAACACATGCCATGACCGTACCACTTTCTGAAGAGGGATAGCTTGACTACCACTTTTTTCTATTATTTCGTATTTCTGCATAAGTAACAGTTCTTCAGAGACTCAGCTTGGTTGTCTTTGGCAGTCTTAAGCCCTACCACTATTTTTTACACTGTGCCGTCAATGCTTACTGTAATTGTCATAAGCATTACCGAGTGCAGAAGGCGTTTTGAAACTCGTATATAAATTCATCAAATTGACTATTGTAATTTCAGGGCCGGTGCAGCCGCTGGTGGGCAAGGGGCATTTGCCACTCCCATCCCACCTCCCACCCAATAATCTGTGGCACCCTTTTTGCGACAACATTCGCCCTAAAATTGGCATGTTTTATTTTTATTGAGTTCTTTGTTGGCGCCATCCACAAAAATGACTGATGTCCCCCATATTCAGTCCCACCCATATTTAAACGACAGCACAGGCCCTGAATTTTACACAATAAATGTTTATACTATACACATCTCATTTCAACACACAAATATATACGAATGGAACTTTCGATAAATGAAGATGAAGTTGAAAAAAGGTTTTTAAAAACCACCTATTTTGCATATGCACAACGAGTTCTCGATAACCACCCGGGTTCGCAACAGCTGGTTGTACGGTGTGGTATGATTTATAATTAACCAGGAAAACAACGCGTGGGGTAAGGGAGATAAGTATGTAAGCACTTAAGGAGCTGCAGGTGTTTTAACTAGCATGTTGAAGTAAGGTCAAATACGCTTATTTCTATTCACGTAACTACTTTCATTTTTGACATATGTGATGATAACGTTCATATTACAGTGCTTTGTTTGAACATTTCAAATATATATATTTATTACACCTCGGTGGAGGATATAGCCGTGTAGGCCCGTACGCAGGATTTTCTTTAGGGGGGGTGCGTTTGTGAGGATATCCATGTTTTATTTTCGTTTTTAACCTTATTCTAGTAAATTAGCGTCAATCCAAATATGTAGTTACGGACTTGACAGATTTAGGAGGGTGCGTTAATTTCGGTATATAACATTAAAAGATTTTAAAAATAATAGTTATGTGTCGTCCACTGTGTGGGGCTATCACGGTAAACAAACAATGAATAGGTTAAGCAACAGCGGTTTTTGTACACGTACCTACCAATTCTACTCAACATAATAAAACAAATCCTTTTTGTCTTTTCATTTCATAAGGTGGTATACTTCAAGAACTTTATGACTTTACACAGTTGTATGTACTTGTAATAAGAAGAGAGTGGACCAGCTTACGTACAGTTTGAAACCTTGCACGTTTTTCTTTATTATTGTTCGATGTTTTCAGTTGCAAAAACAATATAATTTCTCTGTAAGTAAACTCTAACGCAGTTTAATAAATAAATCACAAAACTCGATCCAGTAGTATAGGGATTATATTACAACTGATGTGTTTTAAATCGTACATCGCTCGCATTCGCTTGTCATGTATGATTAAAAACACCCTCCTTGTAATATTATAAAAAAATATAATCGGTATCCTACGGGATCTCGTTATGTAATCTATTTATTTCACGTCCTGTATGTATATAAATTGAAGCGCAGTGTGACGTCACTCAAACACTGCTGACATCTTCATTTACAGGATCAGGTTTTGCTCATTAACATAATTATATGCACATGCATATAATATTCCATGGATTATGTCAGTAATGTTTAGTTAATGACGCCAAATATTTTCTTTTTATTCAGCGTACAAACACAATGTGTGCGACTCGTCCCTTTCAGAGGAAACCTGCTACTGTCACATAGGTTATCCTTTCCCATTAGCAACAAAGGTTATTTTGTATGCACTTTCCTGCACAATGTCTTTTGCAACGCTAATTGTGGACCACTGCCTCATGTGGTTGGTAGTACTTGTTTTCGTACTTATATAAAATTGACGACCAAGCACGCTGTCCTGGGCACATAACTCAGCTTCCTGTGTTGCCCAGGTTAGTGTTAGTTGGAGAGACTAAACTGGCAGCCGCCTCTCTATTGTGGCTACTATTACCGATAAACAGCATTATTCCACAGACAGGAACATAACACGGCCTTTGATAAACCAGTTTTGAACCACTGGTCGGTAAAATATACACCCAGATTTCCCTCCATTAATAGTTTATTTAAATAAAGGTTCGTTTGATTTTTTCCTAATAAAAATATTCTTACCATTAAATTAGTGTTAGGGTTAGGTTATCTACATTCTTTTAAATAGCAGACAAATGAGAACAGTTTGTCTTTGAGTCAGAAGACGTATGCGTACCTCTCTTTTTGACAGACACTGTGTGTCCAAGTTTCTGAATTAGTGCCATTTAGCAGCTCTTTCAACTAAATTCATCTGTGCAGTGCGTAGAAAGTGGGATAGAATTTTTTGTTTGTATTGCCACCTGCATTTGGCGGTTGAATTACACTTTATAAACCGTTTGACATCCAATAGCCGAGGATTAATAAATTAATGTGGTCTATTGGTGTCGTTAAACAAACAAACAATAAATGACAGATAGTGATTAAATGGCGAATAGATTCTAAAGTAAAGTTTGTTTTATTTAAAGATGCCTCTAGAGCACATTGATTTCTATCTTATCATCGGCTATTAGACGTCATACATATGGTCTTTCTAACATATTTCTTTAGAGGAAACCCGCCACTGCCACTTAGGCTACTCTTTCTGATAAGCAACAAGGTGTCTTTTTATGCACTTTCCCACAGACAGGACAGCACATACCACGGCCTCTGATGAGAAGAATACATTCTAATGCTGGTGGAGGGGTGGAGGGCACACAACAGGGTTTCTGCACAGTATAATATCATTATGTAGACAAACAAAGCAATCTTCAGGTTTGCCGACACACCACGCTTCAATGAGTTCTTACAGGAAGAGATTTGTCATAGAATGTTTTACTTTCTGTACGCGTTTCACGCCGACTGCATTCTAAGCCACTGCCGAATAGCCAGTGTAGTTACTAGCTACCATACTGCCTAATCACCAGGCCAGGGCGGTTCACAATAACCATTTGTCAGACAGGGTACGAGAAACAGCTACCTATGGGAAAGAATTTCTAATGTTTCGCCAAATATATCTATCGTTATAGCCCTAAACCTGACCATAACTCAAATCCTTATCCAAACATTGATCATGACCCAATCCCTGATCCTGAACCAAGCTTTACATATTTCAAACGAAAATTGGTGGTTCTTAAGGACGACTTGCCTGAATATGTATACCCGTCTATGGAAATTCACAAGATAATGGGATTGCGGGCGATGGCAGGATGTTGGCAGTATACAATTAGTTTGTATTACCGTTCCATTTCGTTTATGCCAGTTATTCAGTGTCTTAGAGCTGTTATAGCATACTGAATACTGCTGCACATGTGGATGCAGGTTTTGGAAAAGGGGTGGTGGGGAAAATCCACTGATACTGTCACAGTCCACCAGAATGAACAGTAACATTTAATGTCCATACTTTACATTAGTATGTCATGTAATACATATTATTCATGTTTCCCATATGCCGTTGTCTTACGGCCTGGGAGTAATAAAGTTCTGTTCTGTCTGTACATTATGGTTGTAAGACAAATTAGTTAATTACTATCGACCATCTACTGGATAGCTTCGACTAGATGAAGTCAGTCAAGATTAATTAGTGTCACTTCTATATTGCACAATAATCTTTTTATTTTTAAATGTTTCTTTTGGCGTCGTCATGAATACACTATTTATTATAAACGTGTTTACAGCTGTGCATGTTAGAAGAACACTGGATGACCATGTTCAGTCCACTCGCCTAGTTGTTCTCTCAGTAATTGATGTTTACTATTGTTGAGTCTAATACAGCACACTATTTTCTATATTATTACTTGTGTGTTATTTTATATTTGGCATAAGGATCACAACATACAAGATAAAGACATTCTATATTACAACTTATTGTATTACAGGATAATTCAAAGTTACGATCAAATTACAATGAACAAAATAGTACCCGAACAGGGAGTCCAGACAAGGAGCGTCTCCTTCCCGCCATTGGAAAATCTTGTAATGGAATAAATGTTTTGGGGGAAATGGAAATAATTATATTCCCCGAGCACATGTTCGTTGATAGATCCGCCCTGAGTAGCCTCGATTTAGAACTGTTACCCAGGTATTATCGTGTGAGCTTAATCCCTTCCTGACCCCGCCATATCAGGCATATAATGGATTATCAATTGCACACGCATAAAGACAGCTGAGAATCAATAACAAGCCAAGTTGTGTACATTACCTGATCAAATATCTTTCTATCTATGTAATCAGCCATGCATAGATAATTTCTATAAAAGGAATACGTACTGAATTACCAATGAGCAATCAAAGTCGTTTTATTACTCGTTTACAGTTTGCTCTAATACGTCGGTGTCCAGATAAATCGTGTTATTACTCGTTTACCGTTAGCTCTAATACGTCGGTGTCCAGATAAATCGTGTTATTACTCGTTTACCGTTAGCTCTAATACGTCGGTGTCCAGATA
>JAULBS010035905.1:0-10119 GCA_032355785.1 Symmetromphalus regularis
AACACATCTATGTTGGGTCTGCAATCACGATACCATAGAATTCGTTTTGGCGGGAACATGTTTCTGACAGCTACGTGAGATAGTCGCAAGAATGGGACGCAATTTGGCACTAGCAAATTAATTATAATATTTGACAACACATTAGTAATTGTTTTTCTCGCAAAATACAGGTGAGTTAGAAATAATTTTGTTATGATTGCATTACTAAATTCAACAACGTAAACATTGATGTCATTAAGTGTACTATGTGACTCAACTGCGCATGCTAGTAGCCAGTTCCTGTTAATGGGACGCAATTTGGCAAGACGAGGATATATATATTTATTAACTTATAACACTGAATATTATAATTTATGCATTTCAAGCAATTTTCAAGTACTTTATTCTATTATTAATTAAAGTAAAAAAACAACAACAACATAATATTCATTATATATTGCATTTAACTGGTCCACCAAACTCTATCTATATGTTTTTAAGCTGATAAATACAAACAAAATTTCTCATGGACAAAATTATGAAATATTGTCCTAGTGATTTTGATAAGAGATTGATCTGTGTGAATAAAATGTGCGAAGTTGCTAGAATACTTGGATTACTCACAGGAATCTTTCTTATTTGAGAATATGTCATGTATGAGAAGTAATGCTACTATTGATCCTTTAAGTCAAAGATTCACTTTTATGGTTTTCATCAGTGCTTTACACAGGATCGGCAGTCCAAGCACACCATTGATGGAATTACTGGCAACAACATGGTCACGTCTCTGAAGCTGTTCGTTCTATCAGTAAGACTGCCCCTTTAACATGCTCAACAAGTCCGTACCTTGCTACAGCTAGTCAACACTGGAATTTCATCCTATCAAGTCTGCACATATTTTCTATGCCAGGAGAATACGGTGAATAATACTATCTTATTGGCTGAGCTGAATATAATAGGAATATTTGATTGGATAAAAACAAAGAGGATGTGGCTTGCTTTTCGTGAATAATTACAAGATGGGGAAACTTGAGTTTCAATGCATCACCTTTGCTGACATTTGTTCTCCCATGGTATCTGTCCACCTGTTGTTTTCACATCATTTGTGTCAAGAAAAATAAACTTGGTTATTAATTGAAAATTTTGGTTCAGAAGATAGCATTGTTTGATTCCACTGACCTGATCAGCTGTGAATTGACAGTGAAAAACATTAAGATTCCTTCATTTCTTTACAGGTAAGAATATTTCAATATATATATATAATTTAATTTATTATTGGATTTTTATTGTAATGTGATATCATAAGTCAGTCACAGTTATTACAGTATTCCATAATCGTACAGACTTGTCAGTATACTAACAAGAGGTACATTTCTAATGGTAGGAATAAAATTTCAATACATGTTTTTAAATTTATAATTGGATTTTATTTTAATACAGTAATATTAAGGATCATTCAACCATTCATGCTATCATTATTTTCATGAATATACATATTGAAAAAAAGTTTGACAACAAGGAATCCTAAAAGATAAAAATACAAGATATACTTTAAAAATTATAATTTGTATTATATTGTAATATGACAATATTTAGGAAGTAGCCATGGTATTTATTATTTCAGAATGATACTAACTACAATGGAAGGTGGAGAAGTGTATTATAAATAATGAATGCTCTGAAGAATTAGTAAAAACTAACTACTATTAATGAATCTTTTTTATTTTCAGTGTAGGGATAAGTTTTGTCTATACATGTACAATGTGTAGTCATATCTGTAACCCTTTAATAAAATAAAATTGTGTAATACAGGTAGTTTTTGTCATATATAGGGTTCTATCAAACTTGCTTCAAGCATACGACCATGTAGTAATAAGATGTGTGCCTTTAAAGACAGCTTCTTAATAAAATAAGAAAGTATGTTTTTTGTTTAACAACAGCACATTTATATTTTAATTATTGGATATTGGATGTAAATTATTTGGTTATTGTGACTTGAAGTCCTCAAAAGAAATCCAATACATTTTTCGATTAGTAGCAAGGGATCTTTTATATGTGCACCTTCCTTCTAACAGGAAAGTACATACCATTGCCTTTGATATATGGAACAGGAATACATCTAGGGTGTTTGTAATGAAGCACTTCATGTGAAAGCTTTACTGACTGATCTAGATATCACCCACACTTCTTAATAAAGTCAGTATTGTAATAGATTATATAATTTGAGAGTGCAGAAAAAGAGGCACTTTATGGCATGGTTCTTTAATAGATGTGCCAACTTGAAGATTTTTAACTTAACAGTTAAAACAGCCATAATTAAGGTAATTTAATATGTATTATAAATCATAAAATTTATGCAGGTTAGTAATCAATGTAAAAAAACAACAACAATGCTATACAGACAAAAATAATTAAACAACACATTTTAATTTTGCCAATAACATTGTAAAAGAATGACCAAACACAAAGACACATTAATATAAGTACAAATTATACGTTTTATGATTTGCAGAATACTGATACTGATTTAATGGTAATGTAGAAAAAAAATCTAGTGTTGTGATGTCTGTATAACATGTATAGGTGGATTGAATGTCAGTGTTGAGTGCGTGCGTCCCTGCTAATACAAGATATTCCCTGGCTGTGAAGCACAGTTACGAAATGAAAATACAATGACACAGCACTTTTAACAGATAATTCTTTCAGGTTCTCTTGACACCAACTGCCAGCTGAGGAAAGAATTTTAATGCAATACAGTTGTTTCTCAAAATCTCCATTCAGGCACTTTCTGACTACAATAAACTTCATATCAAAATTATCAAATGTTTTGACATCCAGTTGTTAATGTTTAATAAATCAATGCATTGTTAAAAACAAAAATTCTGACTTCATCATAAAAATGGATACATTGCACTACCATCAAGTCATACATGTATGTAATCCTTCATCACAAAACCAGTCATGTGGGTCAATTTTTAAAAACTGAGGTTATAGGCTTATCTGAAAGGGCATTGGATAAGCTGTCAAATGATGTTTAGATTATGGTCATACATGTTTAGGTGAGAACTTGACAGAGATATGGATATCTGAAGTTTACATAGTAAGTTTTCATTGTTTAGACTAATTTTTCAAAGATCTTGATTTACCCACTCACAAAAAACATATTTTTATACGCTACATTTACTGTAGGATTATTACAAAATAAACTTGCTGAGGTTGAAATATAGATAAAATTTATGTTTAATTATTAATTTTTATTTTTTTCTTCTTTTTCCCCCCAAAAATACATTGGTAATGTTAGGATTGGGGATTCCTAATTCATTACCTTACAATGTAGATATATTTACTGATGAAATCAAGAATATAATATTTTTAACCTGTACATTGCTCAATATTGGACCTAATGACTTCTGACTTGGTTTTGTAATGGAGGTTTACATTTAAGGTCTGTCTATCTCATACCTTGACTATAACTCCACCATACAGGTCATGTTATTGAAGTGATGACCTAACCATGTATTTAATTCCATATATTCAAATCACTTTGGAATCTTTACTTTAGGTCAGAAAAAATTTAACATAATTACTTTTTTTTAATTTAAATGTTCACATTTACCATGTTAGAACCAATGTTATTTGCAGGTTAGAAAAACAAAAGAGACAAAAACCTATAATGTTGGCAATTTACATATTTTGTCACTGCACTGAATACAATGACATTCAATGCAATGTTTCAATGCAGACATGAGTATTTAATTTTTTTTTAGTCAAATGATTAACTTAATGCAGATAATAATAAATAATTGGATTGACCCAGATGTTATGAGTTTAAGAAAGTTGGTTGATATATTTATTGTTTTAAAAAATGGAAAATAATTATAATTTCTTTTGTCCCTAAAAATGTATATATTCATACATAAAGCATCTTCTTAAATATATTTTGCTGAAAACAAGGAAGAGTTTGAATTTTAAAAAAATGTTAAGAAATTGGTATGAGAAAGGTTCATTTTGAAAAACTGACCAAAATGTTGACTGCTTTTCATATTTTACCTTTTAAAAAGTATTTGATAAAACCTTAATATCAAGTTAGCAAAGTTTGAATACAATTTTTTAAAGAATAACTAAAATGCTATCAAATGTAACAAAAATGTAAAAAAGGAGGTTATTTTGAATAATTGTTATATAAAAGACCTTCCTGTAAATCATAAACAGTATCTTCTGAAGCAACTGCAATATGCTACATATCTGTGTTAAGTTATAATTAAATAATTGCATTCCATTTGGAGAAGAAAAAAACATGTTTTCAAGCACTGTACCCCTCTGAGGATGACTTAATTTAATTCCTCATATGTGCAGCATAAAATTTTGTAAAAATCAATACTGAAGTCCCAATATCACCATATGATAAAATAAAGACAAAATTTAATCAAGTTTTTGTGTGGTTATTTTCCCAAAATTGGGCATTTTATTAGATTTTTGTTCAAACTAAGTCTGCCCATGCATGCATGCAATCCTAACAGTATGCGTGCAGTGTTATATTGGCTTTACTATTACCATACCCAACGTACGTGACAGGTACAGTCTGTGGAAATTAAACTGCTAAATTAACTCTGAATCAAGACCAGATAAGTGATTATCTACTATGTATTGGAAGTTTTTTGTGTGGCACTATTATTGTGATTGATTAGATATCACAGCTTAAACTGTGAAGGAATTGGGGCAGATCTGATACAGTTGAATCCATCTGAACCAGATATATATGAGATATTGGGGAAGATCTGATACAGCTGATTATGTCTAAACCAGATCCATGTGGAATGTTGAAACTGATCTGACAGCTGAGTCTGCCTAAAGTAGATCTATTTGTATTTGGAATACATTATTTTAACCATTACAGATTTATACAAATAAATAATTTTGATGAAAACAAAAGATGACATTTAATGTGTTTATTATGGGTATCATTAGTGTTATACTGGTCCTGGTGGCACAGTGGTTAAGCTGTTAGACTTATGGCTGGTAGGTACTGGAAACAAATACTTAGTCAAAACATGGTTGTAATCTCAATATCGATTTCAACCAAATATGAGTTCCATCAGGCTCAATTGGTAGGTGTGTGACAATTGTACGAACCAGTGGTCCACAATTGGTTTATGAATGTGCTGTCCTGTCTTTAAACAATCCCTTGCTGCTAATTGAAAAGTGTAGCCAATGTAGCAGTAGCAGGTTTCATCTGAAGACCATGAGTCACAAATTTCATGTGTCTGACACCTAATAGCCACTAAATAAAGAGTGTCATTAAACAAACATTTCTTTCTTTTCATTAGTGTTACAGAATGCACACCTTTCAACAAACCTCGATTTTAAGTACTATTTTCACAGAGAATCACACAGATACATATACAATGTATGGTAGAATTACCCACTAAAAACATCATTTGAGGTCTATCTTAATCATATAATGGTTGTTTTTAAAATGATACCAGCTATATTGGTTTGATTTACATTTAGGACACAGAGTAAATAAGAACATAAATACTAGTAATCAAACACAGCATGTTCCAAATTTCAGGCAAATCCAGTAACCATTTCCAAAATTATTGGGCTTGCATTTAGTCATTTTTAGCAAGACATGAATTAAAATTCAATTTATTATATCTAAATTGAATATATTAAATTATTCTCTTCTAACGTCTTTGTAATCAGTTATAAACAACATTTAAACAAAATTAAATCAATATCATCAAATTATTTTTTTCATTATTAAAAAGTAGACAAAGTGTAACCAAACTTCTCAAACTTCTTTTCAACACTGACTAATTGCTGAAATATTTAGGCAAGATGTTTTTATGGTAAAAAAATGAATTAATGTAAAGCTTATATTTATTTACTTATAAATGTGTTTGACACCTGTCTAAAAAGTAAAGTAAAGTTTGTTTTATTTAAAACGACTTTTAAAGACATTGATTTTCATCTTATCATTGGCTATTAGATGTCAATCATATGGTCATTCTGACATATTTATTTAGAGGATGCTGCCACACGGGCTACTTTTTCCAATAAGTAGCAAGGTGTCTTTTATATGCACCATCCCACAGACAGGACAGCACATTCATGGCATTTGATTAACCAGTTATGGACCACTATGTAGAATGGAAAATAGCCCAAACTGCAATTAGGTCCACTGACAAGGATTAATCCAATGACTGACTGCTTCACAGGTGGACATGTTACTGTTTGAGCTAAATCCTGCTCCTTGACTCTTTTCTATGCATATCCTTGTCACTACTCTCAATTGAAGCCATTTTATTTAGTACAATATTTCTGTCCCAATTATAATAGTAGCCTACCTACCTTTGCTTTTTGTTGTCTGGCAAAATAATGAGGGAAGAATATAGGGTTTTTCTTTATGAATGAAAAATAATTACTTTTTTTCATACACATTTTGAATAAATTGTACATTGACTTTAATATGAGGCCATGATTGCCTGTTGCCATTCAGGTTTATGTGGAAGCAAATGAAGATCAAACTTGCCATTACTCAAATCTGTCAGGCATACAGATATGAATTCCCCGGACATCAGACTGCGGAAGATTGCATGGAAATTGGCTATGTCCTCAAGATCAGAGGTGTGTTGTGCTATACATGGTTCACTGACATCAGCCATATTGCCCAGCCCTTCTAGGATATTTAATATTCTGCTCTATTCCCATAGGATACCGCTATATACATTCTTCTAAGCTGTCTTACATTGTATTGATAACAGATATCCAATATTCTGGTTACTGCTAATGTCTCTGAAGCATCTTTGCCCCATTTTCAATTTGAGGTGTGAAATGAAAGGAAAAGATCAGCTATTCTTGGACATTTCCTTTCATAATAAATCATTTTCTATTTTCATTCAGATCGGTTATTACACATTAACAATGTGATGGAATGAGATCAGTAGGACTTCAAGTGTCTCATTCTCTGTGGATAATATATTACAAGATGATCTTCTTTATAAGAAAAATAGCCTACAGTCTTGTTCACAATTAATTTTCACAAGCATACATCTGTACACTAGTGGGGAGAGAGTAACATTCAACATGTCCTAGTGGTTAAGCAGTCAGACTCATTGCTGTTAAGTACTGGGATCAAATATCAGCCGAAGCATGTGATTTTTAATCTCAGTACTGGCTCCAACCCAGGGTGAGTTTCTTTGCAAGGTTTAATAGATAGGTGTATGTCACTTGTACCAACCAAACTCTACAACTAGTTTATCAAAGGCCTTGGTATGTCTGTGGGAAAGTATATATAAAAGATCCTTTGATGCTAATTAAACAAATTAGCCTATGTGGTTGTAGTGGGTTGCCTCTAAAGATCATTAGTCATTAGTTAAAATACTGTCATGACTGAGGGCATCCTGATGAACCAGATGTTATTTTGTATTTATACTCTCACAGTATTTTCAGTAACATGTGTTTATGTCATCTTGATAAGAAAATATCTGTGAAATTGAGTGAAACACAACAGATATAAATCAGAAAAAATATTAGTTGACTGAATTTTTAGTGGTGTTAATTTTGTTTGTTTTCATTCTTTGTAATTAAAGTTATCTAGGCTGACATACCTTATATATAGTTTATTTTTATTAATACTAGCTGTACCCTAAAGCAATGTAATAGGTCCTATTTACAGTAGAAATTTCAGCCAATTTCAACACTTAATATATTTAAATTATGAATGTTTCTATGGTGAATTCAGTGGCATGCAGAAGTTTGATGATGCCTGAGGGCAACTCCTAGATTGTGTGCCCCCAAGACTCAAGTATAGGGCCAGATTTTAATTTCACTCTTTGATTGGATGCCCCCTGAAATGGATGCTTGAGGCCATCATCCTCTCTGTCCCCCTTTCTGCATGCCGCTGGGTGAATTTAATTTTGAAAAATGTTTTGCCACTGAAGAAAAATGTTTATACCAATGATAACAATATAAACTGATACATTGATAATAAAAACAAGTCAGTTATTGAAAGGGTGTGTTATATGATTTTTATGTGTAAAAAAAATATTAAATTGTATTGATTTATAAGTGCTATGCCTTTTGCATACTTTTGCAAATTTAAAAGCCATATGATTTGGAAGAAATGCTTTTTATACATATGTTTAGGAAAGGAATTCATACACGCAGTGAAGTGTTAACATTTGAAATGGTTTAGTGAAATACGTCATTGTGGTACTTTTCTATCATTTCTTTCAGACAGACATTAAACGAGATGAATAAAATAGTTTTCTTTGTGATATTTTCAGCATTAAGGAATTAGCAAAAAAAATTGGGATAATTGTATGAGTCTGGTTTCTGATATTTTAGACTCGTGACAATGCATGTACTTCCTGTTTAATAGCATGTTTTTAACAAGCCTGATCGAGTTCATGGAGTAAGGATCCCACGCAAAACATTATTTAAAGAATGATTCCATCAATTTTGAACCCACTTCAAAACTTACAGCATGCAATATTGATCTGACAAAATTTACACAAGCAAATTTCAATTTTGATTATTAGATTTAGACATGTAATGTGATGCAGTGCGATGTAACATCAAGGTTCTTGTTTTACTTTTTATTTTAAGAGTGGTTACATGTAGACATTTTTAAAGTGTCTAATGTAATTTAATGTAATGTGTAATTTAATAAATTAATAAGAAACCCTAGTTTAACCTGTTTATAAAAACTGCCCTGTGGAAAACAACAAGGACAGGGCAAAAAATGCTTCCAATGCACAAGGAGTTTAAATGCAATTTTAAAAGTCGCTTAAATTTAGTTGTTGTTTTTTTGTATATATTGAGGTTAAAATATGTACATGGGTGTTTATTTATGAAAACTAGCATCTCTAAAAGATAATTTTATCAGGTCTATGTTTCTTCCATAAAATACCAGGGCCAATCACATAAGCTTTAATGTTTTATAGACTTCCCATTTCAATGAGAATGTTCAGAATTATTTGAAACAAAATGTGTGATTGGTTGAAATATCTGAAAAATACATGGTTGTTTGGATTGACCAATGAAACTTCAGTTTATAAGCATTGATATCTTAAACAACACTATTATATTTTTCCAAAAATATGCGTCTGACAAAATGGCTAATTTTCTCAACATACAGACTCAGGTAGAATTGGATTGAAATTGGATGGTCCATACTTACATCCAACTAAGGTTCAAGCATGCTGTCCTGGGCACACATCTCAGCTTAATGTGTTGTCTTTCCGAAAGACAGAGTTTAGTGTTAGTGGCTTCTCTTATCAATAAGCAGCAAGGGATCTTTTATATGCACTATCTGACAGACATTGATAAACCAGTTATGAACACAGTTTGGTGCAAGTTTGTCCACCTGCCAACTGAGCCTAGCAGAGCACTCATTCTAGGTTGGACTGATGGAGTTGGTACCAAGATTAAAAACCCCATGCCTTGACTGAGATTTGATCAAAGTCGCTACCAGTCTTGAGTCTAATGCTGTAACTACTACACCACTGGGGCTCACGACCGAGGATGGAGGTTGTGAGCCAGAGGACGGAGGTTGTGAGCCAGAACTTAGTGGATTTACACACTACTGCTTTGTGATTGTCATCTTTGGACTAAATGACATTTTTATTAATCAGTGTTCATTTTGCATTATCTTATGGACTCAGTTACCTCCATACTTATTGTGCATCTTGTTTCTGGTTGAGTGTATGTCAATATCATTACTAAAATCTCAAAGCAGCTATCATAGTTTGTTTTCTTATTGTCAGCAGCTGTTTCTTACACATCACATTTGTTTGTCTTGTCAAGGTTTTTGTGACATCACTCATTTCTTCAGTCATTTTCAAATATACAAGGACTCCTTAACCGTTTTTTCAGGGTAAATAATTATATTCATGGAGCAAACATGAGAGAAACCAAAAGGTACAAATGTATCCTAGCATTATTGAAAAGATGTGAAGTGATGAGGTGAAGTATTTTTTATACGGGTCCACATCCAATTTGGTTTGGACCCGTCTCCCTGGGTCCACTGTCCTAAGAATAGGGCACCGGGCCCGGAGCAGAGGTTAGTGTTAGTAGAAGACTCGAAACCCGCTGCTTTTTTCTATAAACAGCAAGGGATCTTTTATATGCACT
>JAULBS010035916.1:0-10119 GCA_032355785.1 Symmetromphalus regularis
CATCATTGTTATCCCATGAGGTCCTCTCAGTCTACACATTTACAAATGTACATACAAATATTATACAAGTAACATCATTGTTATCCCATGTGGTCCTCTCAGTCTACACATTTACAAATGTACATACAAATATTATACAAGTAACATCATTGTTATCCCATGAGGTCCTCTCAGTCTACACATTTACAAATGTACATACAAATATTATACAAGTAACATCAAATAATTTGTTCCCTCTAAGCTAACTGTTTACCTTTAATTATAACATATATAAAAACTTCATCATTTGCAATTTAGGTTTTTAGTATCCTTAGTGAAAAGATTGTTTAAAAAAAAAAATGAAAAATATGCCCCAAAAGGAAAGACTCGTGGTCTTTTAGTGGAAACCTGCTACAGCCTCATAGGCTACTCTTTCCAATTATGTGCGTTCCCCAGACAGGATAACACATACCACGGCCTTTGCTAAACCAGTTGTGGATCACTGGTCGGTGTAAGTGGCTTTGAGACTTCACAGAGCACTCACTCCTGGTTGGGACCTGTATCAAGATTAAAAATCCCATGCCTCGACTGAGATTTGATCCCAGTACCTACCAGCTGTGAGACCAACAGTTTAACCACTGCATCACCGGGACCAGCTAAACAAAAATCAATACCTGGTATTAAAAATAAGGTCAGCGGAAATCAAGCTTAATAATGGATAAACACATAACCTACATATTTTATCTTTCAATGTTCTTTCCTACAGATTACTCACAAATAACACGTCAGCTTGTCAACAGTTTTGTTACTATATGGAAACTGATGACAATAATATGTAGACTGTTATTAATAATTGCCTGACATTGAATCTTAATAAGCACTGTACATCTATCACTGTGTAGAAATACTCAAATAGCATTGATTTAAAGATTTTAAGTCTACAGATGGATGGCTGTTTGTTTTTAGAATAAAAGTAAAGTTTGTTTTATTTATGTTTTGAAGTGCTGTTAAACAACCAATCCTTTCCTTTTTGGGGCCAGTTTAAAGTAAAGTTTGTTTTATTTAATGACTCCTCCAGAGAAGATGGATTTTTATCTTATCATTGGCATTAATCATGTGGTCATTCTGTCATATTTTTAGAGGAAACCCGCTGCCACAACAAAGGCTACTCTTTCCGATAAGCAGCAAGGTGTCTTTTATATGCACTATCCCACAGACAGGACAGCACATACCTTGGTCTTTGATGAACCAGTTGTGGTCCACTGGTTGGAATGGAAAATAGCCCAAACTGCAAATGGGTCCACTAAGAAGGATCGATCTGACAACCAACAGCTTCACAGATGGAAATGCTGCCATTTGAGCTACATCCTGCTCAGTCTGACTTGTAATGCTACCATTTGAGCTACATCCTGCTCAGTCTGACTTGTAATGCTACCGTTTGAGCTACATCCTGCTCAGTCTGACTTGTAATGCTAATAAGCTTTGTAGATCGATCACTTTGTAAAAATACTCAAGCAGCAGTAATTTAAAGATTTCAAGTCAGAGCCTGGAAATAAGTGGCTGGTCATGGACAATGACCAGTACAAATCTGTCATTTTAGAAGATTTGACAGTCACAAAATTAATTATGTCGGTCATTTTGTCCAATACTCACGTTTTTACATTTGCTAAAAATAACATTTCTGTATAAAGTCAGCTTGATGCAGCTTGTGTCTGTTGAATATATTGTGAAAAACTGAATAATAAAAAGCATATACCTTAAAAAATAATTTGTGTATTTTGATTAAGTTGAGCATATTAAATTGTGTCAGGATCATTTTCTTAAATGTCCAGCACAAATTTATTGATGTTGGACATTTTGACCAGCTGAACTAAAATAATTATTTCCAGGCCTGGAAGCCTACAGATAGATGGCTGTGAGTTTAATTTTGTATTACAACATCATCAAGCTAAGTTTTCTTTCAAAATGTCTATAAGCAGCCCTTACAATTAAGAAAATTTTCACAGCAAAATAAATGCTTGGAAAAAATAGCATTCAAGGCAATTTCCATGGCAATTTTAGTGTAAAGAATACTTTATTTTTAAAGATAATAAAAAAACCTTGAAAAAAGAAATTTAGTCTGTGGTTAAAAACATCCCGCAGAGATTGAAAAACTCTGTGTCAATCACCACAACACTGTTGATTGCTGTGGGCAATTTCATGGGTTTTATAAGAAACTTTCATTTATTTCTTAGCAGAACCTAGTTCCATCAGGTATAAAAATATTTATCTGCTTTGGACCAAAAAAACTTTTCCTTGTAAATCAAGAAAAAAGCTAAGTTTATGTTACTACGTCTGAATTTTGTTGGTGATAAGAATTTGCAGATATGTTACAAACATTGTATAACTGACATCTAAATACACTGATTAAACAGTGTTAAGTAGTTTAAAATTGTTTAATTAATATACAAAAGGAAATTTTCCAAAGTGATAGTTATAAAAAGCAAATTAACTGAACCACAGAAAATGTTTTTAAAGAATTGTGTATAGACTGACAGTTGATGGAAGATCAACGAACTCACATATGGACTCAGTGCACTCCCTCTGGACTCACTCTTCTGTTTGTTGTTTGTTTTGTTTGTTTTGTTTAACAACACCACTTGAACACATTGATTTATTAATCATCGGTTATTAGATGTCAAACATTTGGTTATTTTGACATGTAGTCAAGTGTGAGCCAGCCTTTAACGGGTTTTGAACTACAGTCATCAGCTTAAAGTGTCCGATATTCTACTTCTGCGCCACTGAGCTCACTTAAGAAGATAAAGTGTCATATGATAAATAACTCAAATAGCTATTAACAAGATTGAATCTTGCAAGAAAAGTCCCAGAACAAATCAATACTATAGTGAAGAAATAGAATCACCATCGAAGAGTTAATTTGTGACAAGAAACAAAGAAAGAAATGTTTGGTTAATCACACAAAGCACATTGTTTTAATCAGTATGGTGTTTGTCATTCATGGTTTACAGAAGAAATCTTTTGTATTTTTTATTCACATACCCTGTTATGAGTAATTGTTACAATTCAAGGAAATAAAATGCCAGGTGGTCCACACAGGCCAAGAAATATGACTGAACAGCAAAAGAAATACAAATGTTTGTTTAGATCCAGTTTAATTAAATTAGATGAAAAATTCATAAAACTCATGCTGCGCACACTTTTCACTTCTCTGCACATGCCTCTAGTAAGCAAAACAGCCAACGTCAAAATATGGTTAACATTTATTCAATCAAACATTGCAAATTAAATTTGCATTTCTTTTGCTGTTCAGTATATATATAATGAAAACATACCATACAAGAAAACTGGTGTTGCCGCATAACTTTTTGATTACTTGCAAGTGGTCTTTCGTATTACAACCTGTGATTACAAATCTGGGTCACTGGCTGGAACAGGAAATACCCAGAAACCCAACGAGTTGACTGAATATCACTGATATGATGATCTGTTGTAGCAAACGATCTACCACCGAGTCTTGTCTACTACAACCTGTGATTAACAAATCTGGGTCACTGGCTGGAACAGGAAATACCCAGTAACCTAATGAGCTGACCGAGTATGATTCATATAATGATCTATTGTAGCAAACGATCTACTAATGAGTGATCTCCCTTTTCTGACATGAAAAAAACCCTCCTCAAATATAGACCAGATCAATACTAAAGTGAAGAAATAAAATCACTATCAAAGAGTTAATTTGTAAAAAGGCAAAGGTAATGCTTTCTGATGATGAGATTTCTAAAATGTTACTGATTCACCAAGTCACATTACCAGATTGGTCTCAATTCACCTTTTCCTGTCAGCTGCATTTACTAAAAATGTTCAAATGTCAATTGGTTCAATCTGATCACTATGGAAAAGTGATTGCACGGTTTCTGAAGAGTGATGATTGGGTTTTGATCACGCCTGAAAGGCATGGATGCATATAGCAGTAGCTAATGTAGAAAATCTAAAAAAAATTACTGAAATCTTACAAATTAGAAGTAAGTGGCAGACGGGTTGCATAAGAAAAACTTACACAGTAACATACTGAGATAGAGTGTTCTGTTATCAGGGGCAGATCCCGGAATTTAAGCAGTGTGTTCAGTCTTGGTGGGGCTCGTTACTGATATGTGTTAGGCCAAACCTCATAATGAAAACAATCATTGGTTACTGTGAACAGGGTAGGTCTGGATCATATGAACCATTTTTACAATATCTTTAATAAATCATTCATTAAAACCACTCAAAATGTGCAGATTGATTAGATGCTTTAGCAACATTTGATGTGCAACAGAACCAATAAAAAAAACATACATTTATTGTTCAAGGCCTATTTTCTACTGATGCGGTAGTCCTATGGGTAAATTAAATATACATTGCATTCATATTCCCATGCAGCAAAAACCATGCTGAATCACATCAATAAAAAAAGCTGGCCTAACAGGTAGGGTCAGCTTTTCCATATCAAATTCAAACTTAACATGGTGTTACACCTCCCCTCTCCCCCAAAAAATTAACTTTTCATTTTTAAATTACTTTTGATGTATTTCACTGAACTCCTTTATATTTTCAGATTGTGTTCTGGACATGAGAGAATTTCTTTCCTGAAAGTTTCATCATCCTATCTTAACCATAACACTCTCAATCGAGCAGCAAATAATGATTGTGACTCAAATTTGTATTCTCTCTATATGTATGATTTAGTCACTAGGTACCATTGCACAATTAGTGTTCACTGCTCAACTGAGAGTGTCACGGTTATGCTAGTGATGAAACTTTCAGGAAAGAAACTCCTTCATGTCCCGAATACAACCTGAAAATATAAAAGAGTTCAGTGAAATACATCAGAAGTAATTAAAAAATTAAAAGTTAACTTTTTGGGGGGACACCCCGTAAATACCTTACCACATGTAAATTAAAGTTACAGTAAATAAGTGGCTTTACTTATTTAAAAAGTTCATTGCATATGCACATTCACATTTTGTAATTAATTAATTTTGGTCCAAAGCACAAGTTCAATGTAATCTGAAGTGATATGTTGCTAAAGATTCTAATCTCAACATGAATAATGTATTATTTAATCAACAACTATTCTTAATTGCCAGTAGCAAGTATAAACAACAGTAAATATACATGCAGCAGGAGTGGAATGTAGCTCAAACGTTAGGTCATCAGATCGATCCTTTCCAGTGCATCCATTTGCAGTTCGTGCTATTTTCCGTTCCAGCCAATGGTCTACAACTGATTCACCAAAAGCTATGGTATGTGCTGTTCTGTCAGTGGGACAGTACATATAAAAGACCACTTGCTGCTTATTGGAAAGAGTAGCCTATGTGGCAGCAGCAGGTTTCCTCTAAAAATATGTCAGAATGACCATATAAGATAAAAAAAATCAATATGCTGTAAAGGCATCGTTAAATAAAACAAACTTTACATGCAGCAACCACAAAGCTTTATTCCATTGGTGAACATTCACATAAAACAAGAATTATGAAATTACAAAATACAACCAAAGCCAAATGTTTTTAAATACACGGATTTAGCTCCGAGGCATAAACAGGAAATTATTATTCATATAACGACACCCCTGCCTATTGTCTATTCAGCAGCTATTTGGTGTTTTGTCTACAAATGCATATCAAGGTACATCTTCTCTGCATATAAGTTCATATAAAAGATCCTTAGCTTCTAATAACTAACAGAAACCTACATTGTAGCAGCAGTAGGTTTCTCCTGTACACCATGTGTTAAAATTACTCAATATTTGGCATCTAATAGGCACTGATGAAAATAATATTTTGTGCTATCATTAAACAAAAAGTCTTTTACCAACAAATCAAATAGAAGTCAAGCAGACATGGAAATAATTATTTTTGCTCTGCCTGTCAAAATGTCCAATATCAGTCATTTTGTATTAGACAAAGAAAATAATAAAATGATACACAGCACTCCAATAGTTATGAGAGTATTAAAACAATAATTAAAATTATTTACCCATTTAAAAGGAACAAAAGCAAAATAAAAAAGGGGTATATTATATGAATATAATATTAAAAGTGTGTTTGTATGCATATCTGTGTAGCTGTGTGTATGTATATAGGTTTTTATATATAGGTTTTCTTTTCTTTTCTAAAAATATTTAGTTTCTTTCTCTCTAGCTCCTATCTGTCTTTCTCTCTCTCTCCCTTTCTCTCTTTTTTTCTTTCTTTCTGTTCCTGAAGTAATTCAATGCTAATATAGTTAGGTACATGTGTATTTATTATGTTTGTTTGTTATCTATTGTATATTAGTTTAAGTGTTAACTTTTGTTGCTAGGTAATGATTCAGGGCCCAATCCCTGACATTACCAAAATGCTTCTGCGACAATAAATGAATTAAAAAATACATATATATATTCCTGTCAAAAAATATACATGTTAAGTTTTATGGTACAGCTCCATAATCTTGTATCCAAAATTCCTAAATTGGAAAAGTTCCAAAAAGAAAAGTTTTTTCATGACCCATTCACCATGTCACTGACAGTGGCACGACAGCACTTAGCAGGCGTCAGTTGGTCTCACATGTGTCTGCTGTTCACTCATACAGTGTGTTTTGTTTCTGTTTTTATTTTGTGACTGTGTTTAATTTCACTGTGAAAATGTCAAAAAGAGCTGCAAATATCCCTATGGGTAACTGTAAAAAAACAAAAGGAAGCATGTGACATTTATTTATGTGAGTATTAATATGTTTTTGCTTCATTATTAATGTTTTATTGTGGGGTGCTTGCTTAGACTCAGCTGTGGGTGTTACCTCTATTATGAAATCAGAAACACAACTGGCCCCAAGGGTTTTGGATATGAGATTGTGGATCTGTATATGCTTTTTAAATTTTAATGTAGTGCACTATCTGAAATTTCAAGAAACGAACAGCATTAATTTAATTTTACATAGAAGTGTTATTACAAATCAACCATCAGACAAAATGGTTGACAAAATTAACTTAGTAACTATTAAATCTTCCAAAATGACATATTTCAAGGCCTGTAATATATGTATGAAATGTTTTTTTTTCATTGGTTAATAAGCCAGGAGTTTTTATATTATTTATTTCACGAACACGCCAACCCTACATTTTGCTACATTAAAATAAAATTGAAAGTGAAAATTCATACTTATTTTACTTCTGCCGACTGTCCTGAAGGCTAGAAAAAAAAGAGAAAAAAAACCTGCACCACTGTTTAAACAAAAACATTAAATTTACACTTTGAAGTTGTATAATTTCTTTTCATGGCGGTGAATATAGAAGCATGCAGGTATATGACCAATTAAATGAGTAAAACTGGTAAAATTAATGTCCCATGACATTTAGTAACCTTTTTTCTCTCCCTCCTAACCTATTTTTGGGTGACCTACATGTACATGTATGTTTGAGAAATTAAAAATAAAAAAAACTCTGGCCTAAGTGTTTTGTTTACTGCATCAAAGCATCATACAGGTCTGTTTAATATGAATGACTGCAGTCCAGTTATATGACTGGAACTAATTTGCTTTAGTTAGATGAAAACAGAGCAGACAATAAACTCCAATATCAGTAATTAAAATAATAGTACATGATGTGGTGTCCGCACAAATGGAAAGGAAATTAGCATATAATCTAACCAATTATTTTCTCCACCAACAAAAACAAACTGTAGCCACACACTATCACCGTGATATAAAAGTCACTAGTTTGGTAGGTTAAGTCTGACCAGGGGTAAAATCACCAGCTAAACAAACTGTAGCCACACACTATTACAGTGATATAAAAGTCACTAGTTTGGTAAGTTAAGTCTGACCAGGGGTAAAATCACCAACAAAACAAATTGTAGCCACACACTATGACAGTGATATAAAAATCACTAGTTTGGTAAGTTAAGTCTGACCAGGGGTAAAATCACCAACAAAACAAACTGTAGCCACACACTATGACAGTGATATAAAAATCACTAGTTTGGTAGGTAGAAGTCTCACCAGGGGTAAAATCACCAACTAAACATGGAGGTGTATGTTCCACCACTGATGTGTCAAATGTTGTGGTATGTGCTGTCATGCAGGGATATGAACTAACGCACAAACCCCTCACCACAAGTCAGTAAAAATTGCTAGGGATAAGAGAGATTTAAATTACTGTTGTTCTCAAGGCTAAAAGATATTTCTTTTCACAAAATCACCTAGGTTTATATGAACTAACGTAGTCAAGTGTGAGCCAGTTTCCGATGGGTTTTGAACCACTGTCATCAGTTTGAGAGTCCGATGTTCTACCACTAGACCAATGAGACTCACAATACATTTATTAAGTACTAAAATAAATTTATTTAAAACCATCTGTCATCTCAGAAATTTCTTATTATGTTATGTGAGTTACAGCAACATTGAAATGATCAAATTTAATACATTCATCCTAGGTGTATAGTCTGATCTGAACCTGGGTGGGGTTGGAATATGAATCAGGTGGAACCTTTTTCTATTTTGTTTTTGCACCACCAGAAATTCCTTACGTATAAACCTGAAAATACGGTGTCTAACTTTGAATCCTGTCATTCGAATCCCACAAATTAAACCATGACACAGTATTATACAGAATTTTTTTATTTTTTTTGATATATAACCGTTTGGAGATCGTCTGATTATTTTTTCTCCATATGACACACTGCTCATCAATTCAGTGTAATACATTTATAATAAGCTAAAACAGTGTAATATTATAACTAGTACCGGATCTGCATTGATGCCTATGTGAATATTGAGCCATACACGGCACTGTGTTAATAATAATAATGATAATAATTTCAGTTCTGAATGCAGACAATTTGCTTCAGTGGGGTGGGGGTAGTCTGAATCCCTTGAACCCCGCAGCCTATGCCCTTGCATCTGTATCTTTTTCTTTACATTTTGTCCAAGTTCACCTCACTGTACTGGCCACAAGTCACATTGTTGAAAAGAAAAAAAACAGAAGATCCAAAATAGACTACATCCTGTAGTATTATGACATTTCAATCGACACTAACTAATCAACAGTGAAGAATTCTTTACATTAATGAGCCCGAAACAAGATTGGCAGATATCATATATGGAAGCACTAATTATTTTATGTTCATTGGAAAGAAAATAAAAGATGTCTAATAAGCTCATAATCAGTAGATCAAATATGGAATTAAAATAGCTAATGACACTAACACCACTGCACCTTGGGGTGATATCTAACATCTAGTCATATTTATCTATGTTGGCATAGACAGGATTTTTTATTCAGGCAGGTCTTCCATATTTAATGTTGGGTTTTTTGGTAGAGTTTATAATGGTAAATGTGAAAAATATGTGATTCTAGCAGGCCATAATTACTCCTACCCCAATACTTCAGGCATGCCAGCTGCTTGGTGGGATGGTGCATAAAAAGACCCCTTGCTGCTTATCGGAAAAGAATAGCCTATGTGGCAGTAGTGGGTTTCCTCTAAATACATAGGTCAGAATGACCATATGACTGATGTCCAATAGTCGATGATAAGATAAAAATTAATGTGCTCTAGAGGCGTCGTTAAATAAAACAAACTTAACTTTTTTTTGCCAGCTGCTTGTGGTAGGTAATAGGTTCAAATGCCATCTGAAGTATATAATTTTAAAACAGTCAACCAACCCAAAGCAACTGATCTACATTAAGGTCACTTGCAATTCTCAATTCAAGGGTAAACTTTTCACCAACGTACCACCTGGATCCACTGCTTCCTAGAACAAAGAGCTTAAACTGTAACTATACTCAAGCAAAAAAGAAAGTATGCATATTGAAATATTTTTGTTTCACAGTAATGGTCCATTGGTAGCAAACATGTGCACAACTTGTGATATTACTGCACACATACCTCCTCCTAAACGGTGTGGTTATCTAATTCCAGAATTTCTGCCATGAATGATATCTGGTTTGTGAAATAAATGACTATTGATTATATGCATTCTTTCTTTTCAGGTTGATAATAGGTATAAATATGAGGGTAAGCTGATACGAAATCCTATGATCTATCACACTCCACCTACAGATATGATTTAAATCCTTTACCACAGTATAATGGAAGAAAACAATTATCACACAGGCTATTTATATAT
>JAULBS010035927.1:0-10119 GCA_032355785.1 Symmetromphalus regularis
AAAACAAAACAATAGCTGACAAATTAAACTGTTAAATATTAAAACTGAATTCAGTATAGTTTGTCTGGGTTACACTCGCTGTCATCCATACATGGTATTTCAGCTGTCTGTAGAGAGAAAACAAAACAATAGCTGACAAATTAAACTGTTAAATATTAAAACTGAATTCAGTATAGTTTGTCTGGGTTACACTCACTGTCGTCCATACATGGTACTTCAGCTGTTTGTAGGGAGAAAACAAAACAATAGCTGACAAATTAAACTGTTAAATATTAAAACTGAATTCAGTATAGTTTGTCTGGTGATGAGGAGACTAGTTTATCTAGAGCTGCTATCATATCAGTTACACTCGCTGTCATTCATGTGTCTTTCTTGACCTGTTAGGAAACAAAAGGTAGAAAATTATAGCTTAGCGATGAATCAGAAATTCTGAAATGTGAGGGTTGAAAGATAGTGTTAAGATATCCCTAAAAACATCTTAGAGCTAATTTTAAGGTATAAAGTAGGGAAATGCTAATCAAATTTAAAGAATTTCCATTCTTTGTGTCTATATACATATATATATATATATTTGTAAGTATTATAACCATTGTAAAACAAATTTATTGAATTGGGCTTATTTGGGGTTAAAATAACATTTAAATTCATTGAGTTTCACTTTGATCCACAACAAAAGCAATATTAAGATACTTATACATACTTTGGCTTATTTTAAATTTGAACAGAATATTGTATACATACCACACAGTTTACCAAAGCTACGAAGCCTAGAACAATTAATACTTGCATGTTAAAAATCTAAATGTTTGACCTGTCGTTCTGGGTGAACTTGAAAAATAGTAGTTTCATATAATTAGTGATAAGATATAACAGATGGTATCTTTCCCAGTGGATATCGGTTTATGTGTGGGAGTTAACCATACTTAGGTGTTTCATATACAGGTATTAATGAACTGTATAAAACTGGGAATAGCATCTAGCTCATGGTAGAATATCAAGGTACAAACAGTCATTGGATCAGTCCTCGTTGGGGATTTTTCATATCCCAACCACTATTCCAAACGTATCAAGTCTGTAAAACAGAGTATTTAAAAAAGATTAGCCATTGTGCCATCTGTGGGTTTCTTCTGTAGACATATATCACAGTAATCCTGCTGTTGACACCTAATAGCCATTAATTAAAGAGCATGCTCAGTCATTATTACACAAGTAATTGTTTTTGTCTAAGCCTGATCCATGTTTTATTAACATAATTAATTACAGGAATAGAAAAATCATCAACCAATTTCTTCTCTTTTTCACTTATATTTTATTAATCAAACAAATTTGTTTTGAGTGAAAACCTTTTTTAAATAAACAGTTATTTTAAAAATAAAAGACAGTTGGTTAAAATCAATAGTTTTTCACTCATTCAGGACACAGATATAGAAGTATAGTACTTTCATGAATTGGTTTGTTTTCAGTTGATAATCAACAGTGACTGTCATCTCAATGGATGACCCTATTATTTCAAATATTTACTTGCTGTTATGCACTTCAGTTGAGTGGAAATTATTATCTGAGAAAAGATACCAGTAAATTATAGTTTTACACACCCATATAGAGTCAACTCTAGTTATAAGTGCCATGTTGACGCTATACAAGTCTTGCCGTTTTATTCAATTTGCTATTTGTTCGATAGTGCAGTTATCAAGAGGAATTATCTCCCATGGGTTGCATAAATGTATTTTTTTGACCAATTACTCTAAAATAATGTAATAAATTACTACCCAAGAAACAAACACAAACTAGAAACTTGCTGAAGTGGCTTGCAATATAACCTTGTGTATCTTTTGGGCAATGCTCTTTAAAATTTTATGTCTCTTTTTTTTTTTCCCCAATAGAAATTTGGATATGGCATTTTTTGGCTGGAGGTTGTGACATGTTTTACGCATAATTAGTAAGTCAGTGAAAAAGATGCACTACAAGCAATATTTATTGACATGCGGTGACATGATTAACTTATCTCACCAGTACCCAAATATTCCATTGTAATGAATTCCTCTATGATGAGTGTTCACTGTATATTGTATGTATGTGAATGGGACTGCAAAAATGTGTTGTTACGTCATTTTCTTTCCTAGAAAACAACATATACAAAGTGATGTCACACTTGTGAATGATTGATCATGTAGATGATGTTTCAAGTGCCTGTTCAGATAATATTTTATTTATTTATATTCTTAATTCAGATTTGACAATATTTGGAAAAAGTAATTATTATCAAGTGATTTTTTTTTTTTGAACAGACAATGGCTGAACTGCAAGCAACCATTAGTCACCTAAGAGAAGAGAAAAAACGGTTTGTATTCTTAATTTTATACTTTCATGTTATGCACATATTATGTATTTATTTCAATAAGTTATAAAATATACCTTGTAGCCAAACCTATTAATAAGTATGTTATAGTGGAATTACAAATAATGTTTTACTGGTTTTATTAAATTATTTACATTGGCATAGCCAGGATTGGATATGGATTTTATATTGGAGTGGCACCCGTGCTGGCTATGAGTCTGGTAATTCCAAAACAGGCAAATATAAATATGGTGGTGGGGAAAACTACAGATGTGGTTGTGCCAATGATTTCTTATGATAATATTTGTATTACCCTTTGTCAACATTTTAATAGTTTGTGTATTTAACAGTGTATAAACAAGATGAGATAACAGTTTTATTTGGTTTATTAAGTGTTGAAGTATTTGGAGTTTGTTTCAGTTGTCTCAGTGGATGAACTGACTTCCACCAGTTGAGTTATAAGCCATACTTACACCAATCTAATTTGCATAGTGTTTTTTAACTAACTTTGCTATTAGTACAGTAGAATCTTCTTAATTGCATATAGGCATTTTGCCCAAATATTTTCTGTTATTTGCAGGATTATTTATCAGAAATGCCCATTTAAAATCATTTTACTATTCAGAATTCTTGTACTATCTGGTATGAAATCAAAGTGCATTTATCAAACAGTGATCATAAAAATCATCAATATAATCAGGAATTCTTTGACCATGTAACCTGAATGCTATAACAGATGTAAAAATAGTATGATGTTACACTTACTTCATGGTCATTTTGTGATTACATGTATTTGATAAAAATGTTAAGATCTACCATGGTTTTTGATACTTTAGAAGAAACAAATTAAGTTTTCTCCATTTTCTTATGCAGTTAACCAGACATTACAAAGAAAAGCATATGCAATTAAAAGACATTCTTTGTATATATTTGCATATAAATGGATCTATGAAGCAGAATATTATATGCACATAACAGGAATATGCTATTATGCTATTAAGTGGACTTTATGATATTGTGATAGATAAGATGTTTCTGTTTTATATTTGAATTTAAAATGTTGTGGATGTAATTTTGCAACAGACTTCAAGAGAGTAAAGACAAGACGATGTCTGAGGTGAACACACAGAATGAAGATGACAGAAAGGCACTGAAGAAGCAATATTCATCAACACTCATGGTTAGTGATATTAATTTTCAATGTATTTGTAAATAAAGTCAGAGGGAAAAGAATACATATTTATGACATGATCACTTCTGCAACTTCTCACATCTTGGATGAACAGAACAATTTGCAGCATCAGCCATTGTTTGACAAATATGTGACAACATTTGTAGCTCATCATACAATTTCGATTAGTAATTAATGTTAAAAATACAGTCTGGTAAACTAATTGGAAATCAAGTATTTTTTACATGTATGTCTACCTTCTCATGAAAGAAAACTGTCCATACAAGAACAGCTATGAAATAATAATTTTGCCAAATCCATTTTTATAAATCCTTCTGCCCATCCACCAACCATAAAATTTAATAACTATGCAGAAAACCATTGATGTTTGTTTTGTTGAGAAGGAATTTTTAAAGGGACAGTTTTCTTTGTTTGCCTTCAAACCTCCAATTTTAACAGTACATTTATTGTTTTACAAATTAGAATTGCAATGGACAGTAACAAATTCTCTTAACTTTTTATGGGTTGATTGCTGGAATCCCACTAATATTTAGTTTTGATCTTACCTAATTGTTTTTTCTGTACTGGATTGTTCTGTATTGCTGTAGAGTCTACAGAAAGAGTTGGACAATCATCGACAGAGAACTCGTAATCTGGAAAGACAACTTCAGAAGGAAGATTCTGAACATGAAGCCAAGGTAAACTCATTTTTATGCACGTTTGCAAAAAGGGTATATTTTGTAAGGAAGGGTTATTAGTCCTGTGATAAATCTACACCATGGAGCAGTATATATGTTTAGACTGTTATTCCAGTTTACTATTATAGAAATGAAAACTTTTATTTTCATATAGTCGCATTTCATTGTTCATCATTCAGACTGGAATGTCAGTCTTTTTACAAAGGATTCTATAAATCATAACATGAAAAAGAATTATGTATACATTAACTGTTCTGTTTAGTACAATGTGTTGTCATGGTTTTATCAACTACATTGCTACTGTTGATATTGAACACCATTCCTCAAAAGTTATGTTGTGGCCATTTTAATTTTATTCCCAATTTTGAGTAAAATCTTCCAATCTACATTTATCTGAACAAAACAAGGTTTTAATAATCATTTAATTTTAATATATATATGGTAAATAAATGTATAAATTTTAGTAAAATGCATGAAGCATAAATGTTTTATTATTTTAAAATATATGTACCAGTAACTTAATTTTATGTTTCTAAAGCTGAACTGAATTTTCCCAATTTTATGTGTACCTACACTAAATGTCTTAAAATGAGAGCTATAGGTGTCAAGTAAAATTACAGAAGTAAAATCTAGGATGACTACTACTTTCTATATATTAAATAATAAAATCTAGGGTGACTACTACGTGTATTTTTTATATATAAAATAATAAAGTATAGGGAGACTACTACTTTCCATATATAAAATCTCGGGTGACTACTACTTTCTATATATAAAATAATAAAATCTTGGGTGACTACTACTTTCTATATATTAAATAATAAAATCTAGGGTGACTACTACATGTACTTTCTATATATAACAATAAAATATTGGGTGACTACAATTTTCTATATATAAAATAGTAAAATCTAGGGTGACTACTACTTTCTATATATTAAATAATAAAATCTAGGGTGACTACTATGTGTACTTTCTATATATAACAATAAAATCTAGGGAGACTACTACTTTCTATATATAAAATAATACAATCTAGGGAGACTTCTGCTTTATATATATGAAATAATACAATCTAGGTAGACTACTACTTTCTATATATAAAATAATAAAATCTAGGTTTACTGCTTCTTTCTATATATAAATTTAGTAAATGTTTATTTATTGGTAGTTGGTGTGTTCTACAAATAGATGTTTTAGTGTGTGTTGTATATAATGATATATTATAAGTAATGAATTGGAACTATTCTATGATTGCAGATAACTCGACTGAAACTGAGTTATGAGGAGAAGCTGAGAGGACTGATCCCTGTGGAAGTCAGACAGGTTGGTTACTATAAAGACAGTCACACCCAGAATACTGTAATAATGAAACATTTTAAAAATTAATATGTGTCAAAATCAGAAGAAATAATAAATTTACAAACTATATAAATTATTTTCATAAATTCTGAATTATATGCAGGGGCAGACACAGAAATTTTAAAAATTGGAATACTCTCTGTCAAAAAAGGAAGTGCATACAGTAGTGGATGTTATACAACAAAAGAAAAATAAAGAATTTGTAAACAAAGAGCATGCAGCAACCCCTCAATCTGTCTTTGATATGTTTGATTTGGCAACATAAAAACATTAAAAAAATATATTTAATATTCAAAATATATAAACTTTTATGTTTAGATTAATTTTCAAAACTAGCTTATTATAAGATATTTGAAATGTTTTCTTCACATATTTGTTTGCACCAACAGTGGATGTTTTTTTCTAGGAATTGGAAGATACGATTGAGTCACTGAAATCGCAGGTAAATTCTTTACAGCAGAGGGCAGCTGTTCTGCAGGAAGAGCTTGATATGCGAATGAGGACAGCACTTGGACCGTTTGGATCAAGAACAAGCTCTCCGATAAAATCTTCAGTTTGAGAAAAATATTTTTTTAAAATAATTAAATCATTCATTTAGGTATTGTGAGAAAAGACAATCAAACCAATTTCAGCTGGAAAACAATCAACCTGTAATATATCTTGTTGCAAATTATTCGGAAATCTACCAGTATTAGCATTTGTTGACAGCTGTTGGGAATCATTCAACCAATTAAAACCATTGATATGTTCAGTTTGAGGTGGGAATGTCAATGGGACCACTGTTTTGATAACTATCAGGAAAATGTTACCATTGCTGTCATTCATAGAAGATTACTTAATCAGAGAAAGCCATTCCAGGAACACAAATCTTCATAAACTAAACAGCCATGACAAAATCTGTACTATACTGTACAAAGTATATACTGTGTTATTCATCTAATTATGTGTTTGTTAAATTTATATATAGTGATTCATAAACAGAACTATGTCAAAGAAACTATTATTACTGTAATAGTTACATAAACAAATTTTGTCTTGTTAGACAGATTTCTGCACACTAGACAAATGGAAGTCTTATTATAAATGTTGCCAAAGTCGTTTGTCTTCTTTAGAATTCAGGGTATTGCAAAAGAGAAAGATGTGACATGTTATGTAAGTGATGTATTTATTAAACAACTTAAATCGGAAATATGGCATTAGTCATCTAACAAAAACATCATTTTCTATGATTTTGAGTTAGGTCCACCAAAAAACTTGAAAACCACATTTATCAATGGTCTTAGATTTAAGTTTAGTCCATTTTTTATTTAACTTTTAAGCCAACTTCTAGCAAGGCTTTTAGTTCATCTATGAGATGTAAATAAAATGACTGCCAGACATCACCTGTGGAGTATTTATTCAAAGTAAAGGTAAATATTATTTTACAGGATTAATTTTTGGCTCTTTTTTATGCACAATTGTTTTTAAAAAGTGTCATAGCAACTGATTGCAAGATTTCTTAATGAGAAAATAGATTATCATTTTTATCTGTGTAAAAATTCCACGTCTACTGAAGTTAAATCTAAATTTTAGTACAATATAATTATATTTTAATGTGTTTAGAAATGGAGCAAATAGGCATACTAAACTGAGTGACCAATAACCAGACATTACAAATATACAAAACAGACTGAGTTACCATAACTATTTATGATGTATATAAATATTTTTATCCACATTTTGATATAATTTATTTTTTTGCCATATATTTAAATACAAAATGTGTTCCATCCATCAGCATATATATTCACCAGACTTGACCATCCATGCTTTTATCAAAAATAGCTCTAAATGTAAACATTATTCTCATATAATTCTCATTTGATTTCGATATATTATCTGAATGGCTGGTGACTGATACTGGTACTAATACTCTTTTAATAATAAAATCTTGCCCTTGGGAATAACAATTGGTATTTCCAAATACTATTTATTGAACAGTTTCTGAAATAGTGAAGTTATATTAATTAACATGTATAACTGATATTTGTTTGATTAATAAACATATAACAATAAATGTATTAACTTCATCAGGAGAAACGTTTTCAGCACAAATGTCATACAGTTTGGCTAGTTTGTTTTATAGATCATTACACTGTCACTAAAAATATAACTTTCATATTTTGTTTATATATTTTTATTTGAATCATTGAAGATTAATTTTTTTACCAACACTTCTGCCATTGTTTTACATTCCAAAAATGTTATAGAATTGTTTTGTTTATTGTTGAACATTATATCTGTATTTTTAATATCTTCATTATGTATTTGCTTAAATGAATCAGTAACAAACATGTTCTATGACTGAACGTTTTTTGTTCAATATGTACCTAAACACATCTAAAACCCACCAGTGAAGCCTAATCAGTAATGTTTTTTATTAAGAGGTTTTTGGGGATAAAATGAAAAAGAACAATAAATATGATTTATTATTTGTTGGTCAAAAGAACAAGCTTTTGTTATTAATAGGTTCTGATTAGGGCCCTGCGAATCTTAATTTTCCTATTGAATCAAATTTCGAATTGAATATTCGAAAATGTTCAAAACCGATTCAAAAAGCAATATTCAGCTCAGTTTAAAAAAACAACAAAAAACTTTATTTTTCAACTAGCCTTGTAGCAGTTTAGTACTTTGGGCAACCAACCTACATTTGGGCTAATAAGCAATTAATCAGCAAGCTAAAAAATACCCATGTTAAGAGTATTATTTGTTTAATGGGTTATTTATACAAATTTCATTTTAAAATGTGGGGTTTTTTTTCATACTTTGTCTATTAATGTTAACGGTTGGCCCGATAGTTTGTCCCTCTTTTTCCAATTGTTCATACACTGCAATATTTGAAATTCTGAATACACAAAAATTGAATCAAAGATTTGCAACAGTTTCGAATTGAATCAAATATACAAAGATTCGCAGGGTCCTAGTTCTATTCTTGTAATAATGACCATCTGACACACTTCCTATTTTTTATCATGGTGATTGTTATCCTCGTCACATGGCTAATCATAACGGGTAATTTATAAAATTAATAAATTTAGTTAAGTAAAAAATGTTATGTTAAAAAGCTAGTTATTCTTTTGCTACTGGATGGCAGACAAATCAGTTTGCTCAATAATAATGTATGTGTTCATGTTTTATCAATACTGATATTAAAGTGGAATTACTTTTCACATTTCTGTGTGTCACTCAATGTTAAAGAGCAGAAAAATAATTTTAAAAGTAGCTTAGCTACAATCTCCCAGCACAAAAAACAAATAGCTACTGTTTGCAGTCACACTGTGGTTAAATGATAAATATTTTAATTTTAAACAAGTCTGACTGATGATATTTATATTTTTAACATTTGTCTTGCATCCACTTCTGAAACAGCCTATTTGTATAATTGATTATTACACGTGTCACATATATCTTGATGGAAAAAAATAAGGGACTGTATTGTATTGTAGAACATCAGTATCAAGTATGCCCTCCATTAACACAGACAACTTGCTGGCATTATCAGAACATGTTCTCTTGTATGGCCAAACAGAGACTGATAGAGGAATTTCAAAAAGGAAAGATTTTTTGTCAAAAAGAATGGTAAACAGTGGTGAGAAAAAAAAAAAAAATTGTTTAAAAGCAATTTTAAAATATTTATATTTCCATCGTTACATCTGTCTGTGTCATAGAGAATTCCTTTAGACTGTGATGTGCAATTACACATATCCACGCAGGATCGGTCTATGTCATAAAGAGTTGCTTCAGCCTGTGAGGTGTAATTACACATATCCACGCAGGATAAGTCTGTCATAAAAATTTGTTCCGGCCTGTGAGGTGTAATTACACATCCAAGCAGGATCAGTCTGTCATAAAGAGTTGCTTCAGCCTGTGATGTGTAATTACACATATCCATGCAGGATCAGTCTGTCATAAAGAGTTGCTGCAGCCTGTGAGGTGTAATTACACATATCCATGCAGGATCAGTCTGTCATAAAGAGTTGCATCAGCCTGTGAGGTGTAATTAATTACACATATCCACTCAGGATCAGTCTGTCATAAAGAGTTGCTTCAGCCTGTGAGGTGCAATTACACATATCCACACAGGATCGGTCTGTCATAAAGAGTTGCTTCAGCCTGTGAGGTGTAATTACACATATCCACTCAGGATCAGTCTGTCATAAAGAGTTGCTTCAGTCTGTGAGATGCAATTACACATATCCACGCAGGATCGGTCTGTCATAAAGAGTTGTTTCAGACTGTGAGGTGCAATTACACATATCCACGCAGGATCAGTCTGTCATAAAGAGTTGCTTCAGCCTGTGAGGTGTAATTAATTACACATATCCACGCAGGATCGGTCTGTCATAAAGAGTTGTTTCAGACTGTGAGGTGCAATTACACATATCCATGCAGGATCAGTCTTGTCATAAAGAGTTGCTTCAGCCTGCGAGGTGCAATTACACATATCCACTCAGGATCAGTCTGTCATAAAGAGTTGCTTCAGCCTGTGAGGTGCAATTACACATATCCAC
>JAULBS010035938.1:0-10118 GCA_032355785.1 Symmetromphalus regularis
GTGAGGTTATGTTTAAGGCTGGTGGGGTACTGGGTTCAAGTCACAGGTGAGGTTATGTTTAAGGCTGGTGGGGTACTTAGTTCAAGTCACAGGTGAGGTTATGTTTAAGGCTGGTGGGGTACTGGGTTCAAGTCACAGGTGAGGTTATGTTTAAGGCTGGTGGGGTACTGGGTTCAAGTCACAGGTGAGGTTATGTTTAAAGCTGGTGGGGTACTGGGTTCAAGTCACAGGTGAGGTTATGTTTAAGGCTGGTGGGGTACTGGGTTCAAGTCACTGGTGAGGTTATGTTTAAAGCTGGTGGGGTACTGGGTTCAAGTCACAGGTGAGGTTATGTTTAAGGCTGATGGGGTACAGTATCTGGAAAACAGCGTTTCCTTTTATTCGACATCAAACAGTTATCTGGTACTGAGTAAAAAGGATTACGCATTAGATGTTTGACAGAAGTACAGCTCATGACTTTAGTATTAACATTTAATATACCTTTGTGAGCCAAAACAATTACCATTTGGTCGTCACTGATTGAGGTGGCCTCAATAGCAGGGGAAATAACACAACTTACATAAGCTGTTATTTTTGTATTATTTGAGCCCGTTTCCTCAACAAGAGTAGCCTGCTGGTATACTAGCAGCACACACAGAAAATGTTTTTCATATGTACTTGTATTCGAGACTATTACATCAATAAAATGAATGATAGTTACACTGATTTTTTTCCTCTCTTTTTACTGGTTCAGTGCTGAAAAAAATAAAATTCTTGACTTGTGGTTGGTTGCAAAAGATGCCAAATTAATATGCATGCAATTTTTTCATGGTTTGCTTTATTTCATCTGGTTGTTGAACTGTTATTCATTAGTACTGATAAACTCTTTTCTTTTTTTTAGGAACTATATCAGCGATAGACCATCCATGTCATCCCACATCAGTTGTTTGTGGACATCCCTACTGAAGAATGCCGGAGGTGAACAAATGTTTGAATCAGACACGATCTCTCCTTCATTGGATACTTAATTAAAAAATCACGCATTCAGCAGTTTTTTTAGTGTGTTCAGTTAATATGGAATGTTTACCTGGATTTGTTATTTACAAGAAAATGTGAGCAGACGTTCAACACAGGGAATTATGGATATCATCTGAAACTTGGTAGTATCGTGCATAGAAAGTTTTTCCTTTCAATCAAGAACGTTCACTTCTTGCAATTAGTTTTTTTTTTGTATTACTAACATTTCAACTGGTTTGAATTTTTAATGGAATAATCTTGTAATTATTGCAGAGTGTCTGTGTTGTGACGGTGACGCTGGGTGAAACTGTTGGATACTGTGCTGATTGTTAACTGATTTTTGCATGTTTTTCTTTGTATTGATTGACTGCACACAGCTCCTAAGCAACACTTGGAGGACATCACAGGGCATTTCATTACCTTCTCACCTATAGTAATTTGCAAAGTAACAAGACTCGTGTCTCTGACCGATAATGGTTTTATCTCAACGTCATGACTCTCATCACCCGGTATTGCATTTCAATTCTGACCTTACATTTTGGAGTCCTTTTAGGTCCCTTTGATTTTCAGATGAACAATGATTTGAGCAGAGTGAAAAGTGAAAAACAATTGTGTACTGTGATTTGTGATTTCTGAAGCAATGGAGCTTTACACTTTGGGCAGCAGACGGGATGGCTACCCGTACCCTGACCAAGAGGTAACGTACAGTGCTGATCCATGTCCAGCACCGTACGAGGACTCACAGACCACATGGACAGAGTTCAAACCTGTCCTGTCCCAGATGGACAAAATGATGGAGGCACGGTTTCGGCATCGCTCAAAAAACAGCATGTCCGCAAACTTACAAGGAAAGATTTACAACTTCCTGGAACGTCCCACAGGCTGGAAATGCTTCATCTATCATTTCACAGTGTGAGTATTAATCTATCATTTCACAGTGTGAGTATTTATCATATCACAGTGTGAATATTAATATATAATTTCACAGTAGGAGTATTAATATATCATTTCTCAGTGTCAATATTTATCTATTATTTCACGGTGTGAGTATTCATCTATCATTTCACAGTGAGTATCCATCTATCATTTCACAGTGTGAGTATTCATCTGTCATTTCACAGTGTGAGTATTCATCTATCATTTAACAGTGAGTATTCATCTAACATTTCACAGTGTGAGTATTCATTACATAGAACTTAAACACAATTAGGCCAGAGTTTATTATTCGTTTCACAAACCCGCCGTCCTTACATTTTGTGAAATTAAAACAAAATTAAAAGTGAAAATTCATACTTATTGTATTCCCGCCGACTGTCCTGAAGGCTAGAAAAAAAAAAAAAAAAAAAAACCTTCACCATTGTTTAAAAACCCCCATTAAATTTGCACTTTGAAGTTGAGTAATTTCTTTACATAGGGGTGAATATAGAAGTATTCAGGCATATGACCAGTTAATGAGTAAAACAGGTAAAATTAATATTACACCAAATTTTATTTCCCCTCCCAAGAGATTTTGTAACATTTTTTCCCCATCCATCCTACCCTATTTTGGGAGGCCTATGTTTGAGAAATAAAAAATAAAAAACTCTGGCCTTACTAACATTTTTGGTTCCAAATTTCTCAGTAAAACTACAAAGTGTATTATGCTTATAGAGTGAGATTTAGACCTAGTCTAAATTAAGTGTCTATACATTGTAGATATACAGTTTTATGCTTATATATTCATGAGAGACATAATGATGTGATATTTAAACACAATACCTTTTCATATACTCAACCAAAAAAGAAAGTATGTCTGCAATCAAGTCATTTATTTCATAAACCAGACGACATTCCCGGCAGAAATTCTGGAATAAGATGACCACATTTAAGAGTAGGTGTGTGTGTGTGCAGTAATATCTCAAGTTGCGTATGCACAGTGATTTTCAATTATGGTGAAATGCCACACATAATACAACACATTGTTGACAGAGATAGTGTAACAAACATTAAAAAAATATTCAATATTTCAAAATATTTCTTTTTTTGGTCGAATATATGATTTTATGTCCCAAGTGAAATGTATCTTGATTCAGCTTCCCTCGGTAATAACACACAGTTTGAGAAAATATAACAGAAACATTGTGTATTTATTAACAAATGTAGCAGGTATAAAACTTTATAACTCTTTCCTTTTTAAGACCGGAGATCTCTGATTTACAGGGTAACATGAAAACGTTTTTGGTGATTCAACCCATTTTACCATCCTGTCACAATTATATGCACACTCTGAATTCTCAGTTGATTATCCGACATATCAATGATTCATAAACCCATTCACTCTTCTTCTTCAGTTTTTCACAATCATGTTAATGATGATCTTGAGAACTTTGTGTTTGGATAGATACTTTTGTATGGTGTTTTCACGTGATTACTTTAACAGTTAGGACGTATGACTATAAAACACAAGGGGAGCAGGATGTAGCTCAAATGGTAGAGTGTCTACCTGTGAATCGGTCAGTCATTGGATCAATCCTTCTCAATAGACCCATTTGCAGTTTGGGCTATTTTCCATTCCAGCCAGTGGTCCATAACTGGTTCATCAAAGGCCATGGTATGTGCTGACCTGTCTGCGGGACAGTGCATATAAAGGACCCCTTGCTACTTATCAGAAAAAGTAGCCTATATGGCAGCAGCAGGTTTCTTTGAAATACATGTCAGAATGACCATATGATTGATGTCCAATAGCCAATGACAAGATAAAAATTAATGTGCTAAAGAGGCATCATTAAATAAAACAAACTTCACTTTACTTTCATCAACACATAGACCTGGCCTGAACCCCCACACCCCAAATACAACACAAAGACTGCCTGTTGTTCAACATGCATATTGGAAAATCTACTTGAATTTAACATGTTAATTAAGATGACAAGCCAATGACAATTTGCAGATTCTACGCACAGGATGGATTGTTTCCAACAAAACAAACCTATCTGGATTGGTTAGAAAAAATGCTTCTTTCATTTCATACTGTCATGACAGTTTAAATAAAAATGAGTCAATAGATAACTAAAAGGTTTTATTTTTTATATGGTAGCAGGGTTTCACATGACGCAGGAATCCTGTGTATTTGACACAATATTTCGCTAAAATACTCCTAAATAAAATATGTGTGCATCACGGTTGACACAAAATATTTCCAACCATCAATCAAGTTTAATACACAAAACCTATTATTTAAGAGAAAAAAAATGGATATATATGTATTAAAATTTAGTATTATAAAGATATATAGTGGATAATGGATATAATGTATGCACCGGCCCTGTATAATGCTTTATCAGGACGAAAAATGTCACATCATTGATAGAGAATAAATTACAACAGATGTTGTCAGTGTGTGTTTAGATCTCATGTAACACATAAACATGTACCGGTATTCAGTAATACTATTGTATAAAATTCTCATTACAAGATATGGATGGAAAACTTGTAGTTGAATATACATTTAAAGGGTCATAACTAATACGCATTTATGTTATTGTTAACAATATATTGAATTTTTACTGTATAACCAATGGCAATAAATTTGATTAAACTCTTTCAAACAAAAGTATTTCTGTTTTTCAAATCATACAGTTCTAAGGTAAAATAATGAGGGATTCATCTTTAAATAAACTGGGTAGCTGTTTGTGAGCATTCCTGACTTGTTAACATCAATTACATTTTTTATATGGTGGTCTGGGGCATAGCCAGAGAAGGAAAACCCAGATGCTGGGAACTTGAACCATGTGAATACTAAATATCAGTATTATGGGGAAAAAATAAAACAAATATGTGGAAATTCCAGATGAGGCAAGCACCTCGTCTGCCTCATGCTGGCTATGCTAGAGGTGGTAACCAGTTTAAAGTTGTTTGTAAAATAAACTGTAGTAAGTTGGATTCCTAATATATGAGCACATACACAAATGTGGAAAGTAGTTCTGTCAAATTTAAGTATTCATCACCTAATGGTAAAACCTAATCAAAGGAAATTAAATAATTATACCTAAACTGCTGGTCCAGTTTCTCCTGAACAAACTTTAACCTCTCCTCTTCACGCTTGTCTTTGAGAAACTTTGCCCGTTCTCTCATCTTTGCCTGTCGTTCCAGTGTTGTTTCCTCTTTAGCATCCATCTCGGCTAAGTAGCCATCTTCTTCTTCCCTCAGCATTTCTCGTAGTCTGAAATAATAGTAAAAAAGTTTTAATTCCATTTAGTGATTTGCACATATATAATTTAAAATATAAAATGAGGCTATATATTTCTTATTCACAGTTTACATCACAACATCAAACAATCTTAGGACATTTGTCTGTCTCACAAAGTAAAGTTTGTTTTATTTATCGACACCTCTAGAGCACATTGATTTTTATCTTATCATCGTCTATTGGATGTTAATCATATGGTCATTCTGACATATGTATATAGAGGAAACCTGCTGCTGCCACATAGACTACTCTTTCCGATAAGCAGCAAGGGGTCTTTTATATGCACTCTCCTACAGACAGGACAGCACATACCACAGCCTTTGATAAACCAGTTGTGGATCACTGGTTGGAACTGAAAATAGCCCAAGCTGCAAATGGTCCACTGAGAAGCATCAATCCAATGACCAACATCTCACAGGTGGACATGCTTATCAGAAAGAGTAGCCTATGTGGACAGGAGGCAGCAGATTTCCTCTAAATAAATACATGTCAGAATGACCATATGATTGATGTCCAATAGCCGATGATAAGATAAAAATCAATGTGCTCTAGAAGGGTCATTAAATGAAACAAAAGTCAATTTAAAAAAAAATTGGTATTACTGCAATATTAAACACTGTCCTTTAGGTTGATGGGCTAGTAGAAATTCTAATGGGCTAGTTGAAATTCTGATGGACTACTAATTGTGATTAGTACTAGTCCAGCAGGTTAGTGATTTATTTTCTATTTCTGCTGCCATGATCATGAATATATACTATTCCACTATTATCACAATATAATTACATATAATACCGGACACTTCACCACAATGCCACTGCAGCCTAGAACCCCAAACTCCAGGGCACGTACTGCAAACATGGCCAGACTATGACTGTACAACTGTCTAAGAATTAAATATTTGACCACAACACAAGAAAAATGGGAATAAAAGTTTGTGAGAAAGAAATGACCTGCAAAAATCTGCAAAATTTATGAAGACAGTGAAACTCACTCCACAGATGTTTGGAGCATTTGAAACTGATTGCAGAAAAAGGAATAAGGATTACATTTAACAAATTCAAAATCTGCATTACAGGAAAATAGGTTATGCCAAAAAAAATTACGTTACCTATTTTGATTTGCATAAAAGGTTTTTTAAAAAACGGGAAAAAATCTATAAAATTAGTTTTAATAAATAAAACCATTGTCACTTTGAAGTAAAAAGGAACTGTAATATACATTAATTTTGCAGTATACAAATCATATTTTGCTTATTACATGTGATACTCAAAATTTTAATTTGTTGAATGAAAACATTGTACTGTATGATATTAATTTTGATCATTCTCCATAATCAACCAAAGATTTTAGACTAACATTTATTATCACAATTTATGACTGGAGACATATAATTTATAATTATAATAATCAATGAGAATACATTACATTTCCCAACATAAAGTAGTCTAACTACATGTAATTATAGTTGTACATGTCGGAAATCAGTCAAGTTGTACTCCAAGAAAAGATGATAGAAACTGTAACAGTAAATCGGTTATCAGGGCACAATATTTCATGCGAAGCGCCGTTCTGTTCATGTGTCGGTTACAAAAATTAAATTTATGCAAACATCATGACCTGGAGATGTTCAGAAATTAAAACTTGCAAACTTCTTGATTACATGAAGTTTATTCACGCAGACGTACAAGTATTCTGACAAATGTTTCAGACTGATGTTTAGATACTTGATGCACAGCGAACCAGTAGACAGCGTTATATTGCAACAGTTGTAACATGCGACTGGTCTAAACTAACAATGCTGAGTATAGAGTTGAACCAAAAGTTTTAATGAAATGTCGATGGACGCTGGGGATGGCTAAATTATCTGCTGCTATTTCATCTTTGGGAATATAATTATGCTGACATAAAACTGGATTGCCTGTGATTTTACAAATGCTGAAAACAGTTTTAATGTAAACAGGTCTTACAAAAGTTTAAAATACCCACATCGCAGAATGAGCTTTAGAAAACAAACATTTGGAACATCACTGTAGATAAAGTCAAAGTAGCTTGGACAGTTTGAAACAAAAAACAGGAATCTGGAAGTGTTCATTAAAAAAAAAAAAAAAACCTTTAGCACATTAAAATAAAAAGTTTTAATAAATTGTTTTCTTTTTTATTTTGTTTTAACTTTGTTTGAGCTAAAATATTATGTATTTAAAACATAATTTCAATGTAACTTTGAGGTAACCGATCAGGTAACCACGGGTTATGGAAATATAATTCACGTAACCGAACTATGGGTTCCTTTGGTAAAAACCACGTGAACCGACTTTCGGTTACCTCAGATTTCGAAATATTGTCCCCTGGGTTATGCGAAATACATTTTTCATAACCGATGCACAACGAAACGATCATTCGAGCAATTTGTGCAGGCCTGATATAATATTTTTTATTCTTACCTATCACGTCTGGTTTCTACAGAACACTGATATGCATGCTTATAGCCTTCAACTTTCTTCCTAATGTTATTGAGCTGAATTTTTTTATTTGTCCATTTCTCCCAATCATTTTTCCTGTCACATGTCTCGACATATTTTCTCATTTTTTCCTGTTCCCTGAAGGCTTCTTCAATCTTCCGTTGCTCCAAAATAAAATAGTCTGGAGGGCGTGCATTTGTTGGTCTGGCTTTCTACATTGACAAAAATAAATATAGTGCAATTATTATAAGAACAACAAAAAATGTACTGTAATGTCTTTGTAAAATAAGACATATATAAAAGTCATATGTGCAGAGGTTTACCTGGCTTTTATAAAAGAGGGGTCCCTGGAACTCACCTGTTTCTTTTCTAAGGGTCCACAATTTAGTCGAGTTGCAAAAAACAGGTTTTGCATTGTCTTAAATTTTATCTGTTTTATATCGAATAAATGAATTCTTTTTTATGGCACTAAAATGTCCCAGTACACCCTCCACCCCACCCACTATTGTTTATTCATAACTGAGTTGATTATATAACCAAAACAGTTTTGATATTTTATGAGAATCCCATGGGAAACAGTGTCTCTGATTTTGGAGGTCCAGATGACCTTTTATTGCATCCTTTATCCAGGGTTTGCGAGTCCCTGCATTATGAGTGAATAAAACATTTATTCTTTAAAGTCTGACAGCCCTGTACTGTGCTGACTATAAGAACCATTCATTTTTTTAAAGGTATTTGGCCTAAATGATGGTTAAAATAAGCACACCAAAAAATCAACCTTTACTTAACAATAAGTGATAATGAAAAGTTACATACATATTGATGTATAAATAAGGCCAGATGAAAAAAAAAAACTTCTTTAACATTCCCCACCCCCATCCTGAGAAATGCCCGACCTCTAAATAATTTTTATTTTTCAAAAAACTTTCAAAACATTTTCCAGTCTATTATAGTAATTGCACAATCACCGATGAACTTCATCCTGATGACAGTGACTCTATCTGACAAAATATGTACCACTTGCACCTGCACATTATGCCATTAACATTTACTTCATTTGTTTTCTGTTTTATAGCAATTTCATTGTTTTCTTGTTCAATTTCTAGCTAAAAAGTGTCTATGGTCTTCTCTACCTTCCTATCAGACCTTCCGACCATGAATACCATGGCCATTTTCTTCATGTACACCGCCAATCTACATACAAAATAAAATCCGCCTCCATAGTAACAGTCCATACCTGGAAAATTAAAATGTGTGGACGCTAAACAAGTATTTTTTATGTAGCCTAAAGTTAAATGAATTGATCAAATTTACATTATTACAATAAATAATGCTGTATCTGGAATTTTTCTTTTTTAATGTAAACTTACGATAGCAACCGATCCTGGAGTGGGCCCGAGAAATTCTCGAGTCCTGCGATGCCTTGAAATCATGGCCATCTTGGCAAATTCAAATAAGACCTTTCCTAATTAAAATTGTTTTGGCTTAAATTAGTGCAGCAATGTGACAGCTAGATTTAGAAAATGACTGTTATGTCCCAATTTCCATAAATAAGTGATGTAAACTACATTTAAACCAAATATCAACAGTAGCCCTCTCTGTTGTTGGAATCTAGGATATGACGTCACATCGCGAAGGAAGTTGTCAACAAAGAGGGCATCCGGTTATATTTTGCAATTTAGAGTTATCTTCCATTATTACCAAAGTAGAAGCGCCAAGTTCGAAATTGGACGAAGGTTAAAGTTTATTAATTAAATTAAAAAATTAAACTATTCACATCTTAATACCACATGTCAAATGATTATTTAGAAAAGGTTCAGTTAGGGATGTGAAACAATACAATTGTATATATTAATTTTGTATTCCTAGTCACCGCCTCAGCTCAGGTTGGCTCAGGGGCAGGGCCGGATTTAGACATTGGCCCGATGATTGGGGGCCCCGAACACTTCAGGTTTGAGGGCCCCTGAACATAGAAATTAAATTACATGACAAATAAAAAAAAATGAATCAATAGAACTAATTTATAATTATTACAGGAGCGATTATAGAATCTGTCCGCCACTCTCCAAGTGTCTAAAAGAGGGATGTTTTTTGGTGGGGATTCTTAAAAAAAGTGGGGCATGGTGTTTTTTGGTGGTGAAAAGAAAGAAAGAAAGAAAAAATTAAAAATTATATAAAAAAAATATATTATGTAAAAAAATTATATATAAAAAAAATATTAAAACATAACTGACCCTAACCAAATCTAACCCTAAAACTGACCCTAACCAAACCTCCCTAAAACTGACCCTAACCCTAAAACTGGCCCTAACCAAACCTAACCCTAAAACTGACCCTAACCAAACCTAACCCTAAAATTGACCCTAACCTAACCCTAAAATTTAACCAAACCCTAAAGCTAACCCTACCCTAAAACTGACCCTAGGCTATTGCTA
>JAULBS010035949.1:0-10118 GCA_032355785.1 Symmetromphalus regularis
GGAAGGCACAGACAGGTTGGGTACAAACTCTATATCAGATTTTGGTTACAATGGCAAACATTAAGCTACAAAGGTTGGGAGTGGGAAGGCACAGACAGGTTGGGTACAAACTCTATATCAGATTTTGGTTACAATGGCAAACATTAAGCTACAAAGGTTGGGAGTGGGAAGGCACAGACAGGTTGGGTACAAACTCTATATCAGATTTTGGTTACAATGGCAAACATTAAGCTACAAAGGTTGGGAGTGGGAAGGCACAGACAGGTTGGGTACAAACTCTATATCAGATTTTGGTTACAATGGCAAACATTAAGCTACAAAGGTTGAGAGGAGGGTACATGCTCCCCAGTCTGCATGGTTCCTGTGGGCTTGTTAAAATATATTTTTCTAGTTGGTCTCGATTCTCTCTCCTCATTAATATTACTACATGTATGTCTACCGTATGACTTAGTCTGCTTCGAGTTACAGGGCCCTAACAAGAACATAAACAGAAATTTATGAAGTGAGACATGTGACTTTTGTTTCTGGAAAAAAGTGTACTTGCATAGGCAAAAAGGTACGTGTTTTTTTTTGGTTTTTTTAAATGTGGATGTAACAAGCTATTTTTAAACTATTTTTCTTCTGTAAGGTGCAGATACACCTATCATGAACCCACCTTGTATATGGACCTGTCTGGCAACTGAAATACCACTCCCCTATATTTTATAGGAATTATGCAATCCCTGAAATTGGCCATGGCAATCGGCAATGCTAAGGATATTTTCGTTCCCTGCAGCACTTTTTGGGGGGAGTTATAATTTAATTTTTTTCAAGGTTAATTTTTTACTTATTATTAAAAATCATGGATACTTTAAGCTAAAATTGCCATGGAAAATGCTGTGAAAACTATTTCTCCACAGCATTTATTTTGCTGTGGACATTTTCTTAATTGCAGGAGTTGATTATGTACTGCCATTGTAATTATGAAACACTTTCAGTATAAGACAGAAAAATCCTCTGTCTCCAGTTAAATAGTTTACTCTTTTCAATTTGCAAGAAGATTTTTGTTTACAAGCTTTCAAATAACTGGACATTACATACCTCAATCTTTTATATTCAAGTTAGGAGAAATATGGATTAGTTAATGAATCATTGACAGTTATTTTAGTAAAGAAAATTAACTCATATGAAAGTTAGATTCAACAGAGTTATTTCCCTTATCATATTTATCCACTGTATCAACCGTAAAATTATATAAAGAATAAATAATTTTTTCAGTTCTTCAACACTAGAGCATACAGAGTTATTAATCATCAGCTATTGGATGTCAAACATTTGATAAATTTGACACACAGTCAGGTGTGGGCCAGCCTCTAATATGTTTTGAACCTCTGTCTTCAGCTTGAGAGTCTGATGTCCTACCACTGGACCACTGAGACTCACAACAAAACCCAGCCTCTCAGCATGCTTACCTTTGTAAAGATGCACTTCCAATAGTTTGTTCTTGCAGATCTCATTCTCATTTGACTGGCTGGAATCAAATATCTCTAAGGACCCAACAGAAGATGTCGTCATGGTGTTCGAATCCCGTCTTTCGACAGAACTCATTGACGAGGTGACCCGAGTCTCGTTATACTCCATATTCTGAGTATATTCTTGTCTCTGTGAGTATTCCAGTTTCTGCACCACCGATAAAAACTTCACACCTTGATTGTAACTATGTAATATTGGAATTCTTGGATCTGCTGGACGGAAACTTGAAAATGATCCAAATGATGAACTGGAATTCATGTTGATCATCCCGTTACCATGAACACCACTGGATAAATCTGAATTCTGATTCCGGGCACACTGATTGGATGAAAAGGGGCTGCAAGAGCCATTCTGCAGATTAGGATTTCTTGCACAATGATTGGGTGAGAGAGAGTTAGAAGAGCCATTCTCATGGTTCTGATTGGTTGATTTGCTTCTGAGTGACAGCATATTTGTTCCCATTTTAGGTGATTCAGTTTTTTGTTCTCCGTGAATGTATTTAGGTTTGAAAGGCACTGTTGGGGGTGGATTATTTTCCCTGTATGAATTAAAGACTGGCAGACTGGTGTTGTGCACAAGTCCGAATATCTGTCCGTCACTAATGCTGTTGGATGGAGTATGACGAGGTGAGTGACTGGGTGTAGAGACCGGACTGCCATCGAGAGAATCTTGAGGAGAGTGACTTGGAGATCGGCAAGGACTATTATATATAAATAAGACAAATATTACCATGAGATGTTATGTATTACAATCTTTAAAAATGTGAAATACATTTTATAACAAAATTATTCTATCCACTTGCAAAACAAATACAGAATGTCTATGAAAGATATAAAATATAAGCACAATTTGTTTGCTTATTAACATAAATTATGGCTACCATGATTTATCTGTTTATGTTTATGAACATAAATCAAAGCCACCGGAACGATTGTAACATTGGGTTGGAAGACAAAAGATGCTGTGGGCTATGGGAGGGGGTCATGCTGCCTTGGACAAATTTTGAAATTTATATACTGGAAAAACTATTTTAATGGTTTCTGGACAAATTATTGAGGCAGTGACTGCTGCCCCTGCTACCCTAGTACTGGCGGCCATGTAAATTATGTTTATTATCATAAAGTATGTCTATTTTTTATATTTATTGGCAAACATTTAAGTTATATTTATATTTATGAACATAAATTTGAGTTATATTTATTAACATAAATTATCTAAGTTTATTAAGATAATAATACCTGGATGTTGGTGATGCGGATCTGCTGCGGAATGTGATTCTAACAAGTCCTTTCTTCAACATGCGGAACTTACTCAACACCTCCCTGTGAGTGAGACCCCTGAGTGCCTCACCATTCAGTGCCACGATTTCATCCCCTAAACATCACAGGAAATAAAGTTATTTCATTTTGTAACAGAATCGTACAATGGAGATCAAAATACTATCACTCATTTCTTTCAATGAAATGATTTCATCCCCTAAATATCACAGGAAATAAAGTTATTTAATTTTATAACAGAATCGTACAATGGAGATCAAAATACTATCACTCATATCTTTCAATGATTTATTTATCAAAAATGTTTCATATTTTAAACAATTAATAAAACACTTATTCAGAATGTTTATAACACTATATCACTATATACAAATCACTGCTTCAGAACCAAATGGGTGTAAGTCTGGGTTTGGCACTTACTGGTATCACTGAATGCCCCTAAGTGAGCTGCATCTGGTGCACAAAGGGCGTATGTAGGTTTCTCAAGCTATCCCACATTTATCTTTTTATACCACATAAAACTTGTGTCTAGGTGAGAAACAGATTTTGGCCCTTTTCTCCATTACCTGCTACCTCAACTTACACCATTTTGGTTCTGAAGCAGCAATATTATGTTAGTCCTCAAACAAATCCATTAAATCTGTGAAAGATAGTTTACATGTTGGTGTATTTTAAGGGTTTAAATAGATTGACCCTAGGTTAGCTTCCAGTGCCACTACAACAAATTAATAACACTTGCACAAATGAAATAAAAAGAATTTCTTCAATGCAAAAAGCAAACATAGGAAAAATAGCGCAAACCATTATTACCTAAATTTTACATTCAGCATAGAGAAAGTGAAAGATGAATAGCCCTGAAAAACACAACATCAACATAGTGAAAGCAAATTAATTAGTATACCATCTTGTTTAAACAGCTAGTCACTGTATCAATAAAAATATACAAAAATCTAGAAGAATAACAATTTATATCAACAACCCCTGAAATTAAGAAAATGTCCACAGCAAAATAAATGTTGTGTAGAAATAGTGTCCATGGCATTTTCTACAGCAATTTTAATGTTCACAAATTTCGAACTCTGAGTTTGCTAAAAAACCAAAAACACAACAAACTCTGAGACAAAAAAAGTGCCATGGAAAATGAAAAATTCCACAGCAATCTCTACGGCATTGACGATTGCAAGGAGCGGGATGTAGCTCAAATGGTAGTCCGCATGTGAACTGTCCGGTCGTTGGATCGATCCTTCTCAGTGGACCCATCTGCAGTTTGGGCTATTGGTCCACAACTGGTTTATCAAAGGCTGTGGTATGTGCTGTACTGTCTGTGAGACGGTGCATATAAAAGACCCCTTGCTGCTTATCGGAAAGAGTAGCCTGTGTGTCGATTGTGGGTTTCCTCTTAATACATATGTCAGAATGACCATATGATCGACGTCCAATAGCCGATGAAAAGATAAAAATCAATGAGCTCTAAAGGCATCGTTAAATAAAACAAACTTTACTTTTGCCGATTGCAATTTCAGGGATTGTAATATTCTGTGTGGAATGTTTATTCTATGAAATTCAATGAGAATACTGCTTCAGTTTTAATCTGATAATATTCTGTATTCTTGACTACTACCAGCATTGTGACCATCATATACTATTAGGTTCAGAAGGCTATATCATCGAAATAACACATGGTAGTTTTGGTTTCATGGTGTCATTAAAAACCAGGCTTCTGATCACAGCATGAAACCAAAAGTTCTATGTGTGGTTTAAAGCGATATAATATATATCTGTTTAATATATTTACTTTAATACATTAATATGCAGGCCATAGTATTTCACGGTAAAGATTGTTACCAGTAGCGTGTCTGTACTATGTCATCAAAATCATGGAACCGAAATTTCGTTTCCCATGATTTTCATACTCTGCTGCGTTATTTTGGATTACTGAAAAACAGTTTCCAATCAGTTACACTGATTTTTGAATCATGGTAACTAATCGGAAACTGTTTTTCATAACCGAAAAAGTGTTTCCCATGAAATTTGAAATCCTATGGCCTGAAAATGAATCCATCAACGTACCATGGGTGTGAATCTCATCATGACAATTAACATTTACTTTCTTATAGTAACCCTCTGGGACAGCTATCAAAAAGGCATGTTGGGGACAATCTCACATCATGTTTTACCAATTATAGATGTGAATACTTGTCTGACCCTTTTCACATTTATCAAATTAAGCCAACACTATGCTACAATGAAAAAAAAAGTAAAGTTTGTTTTACTTAATGACGCCTCAAGAACACATTGATTTTTATCTGATCATTGGTTATTGGACGTCATACATATGGTCATTCCAACATATGTCTTTACAGGAAACCCGCTGCCGCCACAGAGGCTAATCCTTCCGATAAGCAGCAAGGGTTCTTTTATATGCACCGTCCCACAGACAGGACAGCACATACCACAACCTTTGATAAACCAGTTGTGGACCACTGGTTGGAACGGATAATTGTTCTCAAACTGCAAATGGGTCCACTGAGAAGGATCGATGCGACGACCGACCGGTTCACAGGCAGACAGGCTACCATTTGAGCTAGATCCCGCTACCCCCAATTAACAGCGTTGTCTATCAAATAGGACGTCTGTCTTTTGTGAGGGAACCGTCCCAACAGTAGGTCTACTTTCTGTCGCCAGTCTGGCTATCCCCCCATTACTGAGTCATTCAACAGTTCTTTAAAGAGGGTTGTTAGCCGGTGTCTGTGATCACATAAATTATTATGTAATCAATGTAGCCTTGCGTCTGTAAAAGTCGATTGCCAAGACGGCCATTTGACCACATCATGGGAGTTTTAGCTTCGAGTTTTCGAGGGCTAATTTGCATTAAATCCATGGCCACTTTCTTGACAGGGGGGGACGCCTATATAATTATCCCCCACTTTTTGCTTAGAAAAACTGAAAATTTCATTGAAATTAAAATGCCTAAATAATAATCTTTACCGGAATTTCTCTTTATTGTATCAATGAAATGTTCACTTAACCATGTCGTCTTAACGCAAATATACCAAAGAACAAAAAAATGGTCTATAATGTTGGGTGGAGGGAGTGGGGGGTGGGGTAGCGGGATGGTCCGTCCCCCCACTTTTTGGACAAGGGTATGTTCCACCACCCCCCTCCCCACTTTCAGGAACGGATTTTCGCCTTTGATTAAATCCTTATACTGGGACAAAAAATATACTTTGAGCGATCGGAGTTTTCGAAGTTTGAGTGTTCGAGGTCCGTTACTATTAGTTTATATAATAATTCAGCCGGGACCGGGTCTTTAGTTTGAGAGATGGAAGTTTTCGAGTTTCCGAAGTTCGAGTGTATATATAAAGATAAAGGCACACAGTGGGGGTGGCACGTGCTTACCTCCACCCCACCCACCCCCGCCATTTACCTCCAAAGCCTACATCTCAAAATAAATATTGGGGTGTGGGAAGGCCTACGGATTTTTCAAGTAAAAGTTCCAAGTCGCCGAACGGAATAGAACTTTTAAAAATAAAGTAGGCCTTCGTTTTAACTTGCAGCCTGGTTCTATTTGTGGACATTAGTTGCATGCGGTGTGCGGGTTGGCTTACAACCGTCTATGATCGTTACGTAGTATTCGACAAAAATATGTAAATTTACAAGTCTAAGGGCCTTTTGTTTTTCATTTTATTATTTATTTTAATTCTTTGATGTAAATATCATTGGTTCTAACGTCATCGGTGGGAACATTATTTATATAAAATGTATACATGCATGTGTGTGTGTTGTTTTATTCTATTGCTGCTAAAATGTACGACTAACAGTAACACATAATTCGAAAAAAAGGTGTGACCTTGTTTTTCACAGTTTTATATAATAGCAAAATGTGCCACTTGTAGCCAAACCATAATATTAAATGCATATTTATGTCTAATTATTCCAAAATAAGAACAACAGTGTCCTAGCTCGACCTCAAATAACCCGTGGACTTTCAGCTAATGGAAACATGAAAACAATAGGTAGGCCATGCTACGAACTCATAGTATTGCAGGATAGTAAGCTAGGCCTAAGCACGTTAGATATTTTGCAACTGGTGTGACTGAAAATGTAGAATTTGTATTGATACAGTAAAGTGCATTAAACTGGATAATATTTAACACTTTGAATAATAGCCTGTGTTTGTTAAATTAAAAATATTCTTCTCCATTTTACTACAAACAATAACCTATTTACCCGCCAAATCTCCCACGGTTCTCGACCAATAATAATGCTTCAATTCGCGGTCCCGTCACAGGTCATCCAATGGAATCGCTTGATTGCAAGTTGTGCTTGGATTGTTACAGATTGGTGTTGTGTCCTACTTTCAGTAATTTTGAATGAATGAAAAAAATGTTAATCGTCAATATGTTATAACATTTAAGCCATGGTGCTAATCTACGATATCTAATGTACATAGGCAGAACATTTCGACATTATTTGCAACCTATGACATAGAGAAAATAAACGTTTTTTGAAGCCTGTCAAATGATGGCCATGTTACTAAAAATAGACAAGTCCATAGCGTGTGTTGTATAGTGGGGTCTGCGGCCTCTAGCTCAAGGGTTGGTTGGCTTTCACCGGTACTACTTGCAGTTACACCAACTACTTATTTATTGATTTAATGAATTATGGGTGGTAATATCTTAATTGTAGGCTTCGATTTTGATGTATACTTTTCACAAAATGGCCGTAAGTGACAATAATTGTCGAGTGACACATTTCTATGGCGGGTTAGAAATTTTCATTTTTCTGGCGGAGGGATGTTAGAGATAACTCCGCGTCCATCTTTGGGACATTTTATATAATATTTAATGTAATATATTGCGATTTAATGCATTTTTCCTGTTATTTTATGTCCAAATAAACTCAGATAATAAAAATGATGTCAAATGCAATCCAATATGGGAGTACGAAGGCGTACACGAAATGTTCAGAGCCGCATATCTCCTATGGAGTGGAGCTTTGTTCAGTGGCTAATAAATAATCGCATCCTTCACACGCTGTCGTACAGTCGGCCATATTGTGTCAGCCATTTGCAATGTGAATATATATTTTAAAATTGGATCAAAGATATGTTTTATCAAAAGGGGGAAGGTAAGCTACGTTTTCTCGGTCTACAATACAGTCAAAATTAGTACGCGGCCTATTTTTATCGTACGGGAACTGGTTCTCTGTAAAATGACGTTGCAAAATTTGCTCGCTTGCGGAAGTTTTAAAAATAATTTCCTGGTTTATCTTTTAAACACATATCGCTATTAAAATTGTAAACAAAATAATATTGTTGCATATATATTTATGTGTCCCATATTAATATGAATATATGACATTTGGAGGTATTTATAAGTATGGTGACCAGATAAACACTAAAATAATGACCGTGTTGACAGCTAAAAACATTTAATTTTTGTTTTGGATTTGTTTTGCGTACATTTATTAAAATGATATTTTACTGTAAATTGTTAAATTTTAGTCTCCCTGTGTTTGAATTTCATGAGAATTATATTTAGTATAATGCTGGAAGTACTTATTTTGTATTTAAATCCTATGATTGACATTTTATAAACATTAAGTTTGTTTACTTTGTCTATGTCAAAAATTTTTAATGTTAAATTACCATACAAATGTGTGAAAATTAAGGTATTTTGGAAAGACATATAACCATTACAGTATGTATATCCATTGATCGAAAAAGGGATTTTTTAAATGTTGAATAATTCTACAGATGTGTTGGTATTTCTAAACATAATCCTAAAAGGAATCCGGGTCGTTTCACCCTAAAATCCATTGGCACCCGAGTCGTTTCGCCTTCATTCCCGTTCGCACTGGGTCGTTTCGCCCTTTGTCCTGAGTTGTTTCGCCCCTATTGTGAGCCAGTTGAAAATGCATACAAAACTATTTTGAATAAAACTGATAACAAAACAAAAACATAATTTATAAAGCCTTTTTTAAACAAGCACTATAGTCAACTAATGTCTACGATATAAATATAACAACTTTAAATATTACGCCATACTTTTCTTTACACATGTAACTTTCATTATCACTCTTTAAGTATTGTAAGTAATTAGTGGTAACAAGCTAAACAAATAATGCGATGTCAGTTCATAAAATGTTCCTCCATTATGAAAAAGATGTTTAAAAAAAAAAATTATGCAACTTTCTTATTATTTATAAGCATGGGCGACAATCGCATCCTGGAATTGGGGGTGGGGAGGGCTATCTGGATATTTATGATATTTTCTTTTAGACAATAACATCAACAGTAAGCTCCATTTATTCTACATTATCAATATCATATCTTTCATTTAACACCAAAATCAACCATCTAGCATTAAAACTTAATGAGATATCACATTTTGAACATTAACAGGTATGTCAATTATTGTTATTGCAGTAGCGGATCCAGGGTGGTTCAGGGGTCATGATTCCCTTTTTCTAACAATATTAAACAGTTGCCATTAATTGTATATGCTTGGAGTCTATAAAGATATAAATGGTCTCATTATATCGCAATCCAAATGAAATTGACAGATAACAAACAACAACCAGTAAGTTGAATATCATTTATTACAAAACAAACAACAAATATATAACCTGATGGAGGGGTGAAACGACTCACTATAAGGGGCGAAACGACCCAGTGCGAATAGGAATAAGGGCGAAACGACCCTGTACCCCTAAAAGTAACTATACTGACCATATAACATTATTTCATGCTGGATTGATCGGAAGTCTTGCAGATATTTTTATAATAAAGTTGTTAATATATAATACAAAGCATTGTTTATTGAATTTGAATTAATTAGCCTGTATCCTCGTTATAAATCAGGGCTTCTAGAATACAGTAGCCCGACGCCCGTGGCTAGTAGTTATTGCAGTCGGCTACAAAATAATCACTTTCCATTATCCTGATGACTAGTGGAATTTCAAAAAAAATCCGAAGTAAAAAAAACCGGAACGACAAAACTGCAATGAAAAGCTCTCGACATACTCGTTTGACTATTATTAGCACGGAACACGTGAAGTAACTCGCTAGCGTAATCTGCGAAAACAATGCAGTCCACTATTTCTGTGTCAGACAAGATGTCATAATATCCCAAAGAATGCCGAATGGTTTCCCTGCAGATATTTTTTCTTCCAATCGAAACAAGCGCTCCAAATACTCGTTTCGATAAATAAAGTCCGACTATTATTAGCCTGGAATACGTCAAATAGTTTGCTTGCGTAATCTGCAAAAAAACACAGACAAAGATTTCTGTTTCCGGCAAGATGTCGTAATACCCCGAAGACTGC
>JAULBS010035960.1:0-10118 GCA_032355785.1 Symmetromphalus regularis
GTGATAGTGATATATAGTGTTATATGATTTGTTTGCTAGGCTCGTAAAGAGGCAATGTCAGCTAAACGTAAGGTGATGATGGATCAGCTGTTTGAGAGGTGGGACAATGATGGATCTGGATACCTTGATCTGGATGAGATGGAGACTGTTATGCTTAAATATAAGGATGGTCAGGAAACTGAAGCAATTAAAACAGGTTTGTAGATACAAATTAATCTTATGTGGATTAATAGTGAAATCTGACCAGATCTTTACTGTCAAAGTTGCACAAGGTGGTATTTGTGTTGAACCGCTTGAATTTATAGTCAACTAAGATGTTGATGATAGACAAAGAAAGCCTTTCTTTTGATGTGAATAAAAAAAAAAAAAAAAAAAAAATTGTTATTGGTTGCAAATGTTGTTATTGCCTGTTGTGAAATAATGGAAAATCAGACACATATGTTTGTTTATCTAATGGTGTACCATACAAATTTTATGCTTTGGAATGATAATTCTTTAAATTTATTTTTTATTTTCAAAGTGCCTGAAAAAGATGCCATTTCCAGATGCTGTACCTCAGAGTTAGAGCCTACTCTGTTGGGGTGGCCCTTAAAATATGAGCCACAGTCTCTTGAATCTCTCACTTGACCTATTTGGGCTGTTTTGAGTTCCAGCCAGTGATCCATAAATGATATAACAAAGGCTGTAGTATGAGCTTTCCTGTCAATAGGAAAGTGCTTATAAAAGTTCCCTTGTTTCTAATTAGACAGTAGCTTGTTTCCTCTGAAGACCATGAGTAACAGATTATGTATGATTGTCACCTAATACCTTCTGGGCTGTCTTTAAACAAACTTTTTTTTGGTCAGGATAAATTGCACATAATATGTAATTATTTGTTATTTGTTGACAGCGAAGGAAGAAATGAAAAAACGTGCCTCGGCTTGTGAGGACCAGAGACTGGGGAAGCGTGAGTTCCGCATATTTATTCAGCTGGTTGTCGACGCCATTCCAGGAGCTGATACCTTTGATTACTTCATGGAGTTTCTCACCAATAGCATTGAGGTAATGAAGTGTTTGTTTTCAGATATGTTGCAGTCTGGGAATCAACATGTAGATTTGCTTGCTGAAGCTGATAGTATCAACCTTAACAAACCATCCTTATTTCTTCTAAAGATTTTTCAATAACAGCATTAAATTGCAAAGTTTATATAATTTATTTTTCCAGTACTTGTATTTCATTTCTTATTCTCATATCTATAAAAAGATCCTGTATTTTCCACACAAACTCTATATTTTCAGTACTTTAATGGACTTTTCTGCTTTCCTATTAAAACATCATAGAACCTCTTTAGTTAATTTAGCTTACTGAGATCAAATCTCAGTCATGGCATGGGATTTTTAATCTCAATACCGGCTCCAGACCAGAGTGAGCATTCTGCAAGGCTCAGTGGGTAGGTATACACCACTTGCACTGACCAGTGGTCCACAACTGTTTTATTAAAGGTTGTGGCATGTGCTGTCCTGTCTGTGAGAAAGTGCATATAAAAGATCCCTTGCTGCTAATTGAAAAGCGTATCTCATGTTGGAGTAGCAGGTTTCTTTTAAAGACCATGAGTTGCACAACACCATATGTCTAACACCTAATAGCTGCTGAATAAAAACAATGTGCCAGGGTTTCATTAAACAAACATCCTTTTCTTTCTTTTTTTATACTACATAAGATTTTCTTATTATGACTGAGGGGTATATTGCCAGAAAAGATTTGTGCTGTTTGAACACCTTGTCTAATGTAGGTGTGATAGTTTAGTGAGCATTATTTACAAACTGTTGTTTGTTTGACGTAGAGGTCGCATGCAGACCGAGTGCGTGGCGAGGCCAGGAAGAAATGGCTACAGAAGATAGTTATGGCAGCGGAAACATCTGGAGGAAGCATGGAGCCCATTTACAAAGAGGTTTTTCAAGCTCTCTATAAGGTTAGTCATTTGTTGATCTTTTTATTACAGAGAGCTTATTCTTGTCAACTTTTGTATTTCGATATACATTCAAACATGTCTTATCTTAAGCAGCTACCCAACGGAGTAATATTGTTGATCTTTTTATTACAGAGAGCTTATTCTTGTCAACTTTTGTATTTCGATATACATTCAAATATGTCTTATCTTAAGCAGCTATACACAAATTAGCATCTTAAGACAGGTTTCTGGTTGATACTGGTTAAATTAGACTAATTAACTGATTTAAGAGAAAATAAAGGTGACCTTTTAAGACCGTTGCTGTTTAATACAGGTTAAATTTAACTAAATTAGCTGATATGGGAGAAGATGAAAGTGACACTTTAAAAATTGTTTTAAAGAATTATATTCAGGTCCTTGAAGTTAGATATGTTATAAATTATGGAACGCCCAACCCTTCCCCCCTCCCCATTGCTAAAATATGTACATACATACCAGTTTGATTGAAAGAATGTACTGTTGCTTAGGATGCTGAGAATCACGGAGGTGGAAAGAAAATCAGTGCTAACATTTCCATGCTAGAACGCAATACTCAGCAACCAGAACGAGGCCCCTTGCACCTGCGTTACGTTGCAGCCACCGTTGAGGATGCTGAACATGTTCTCGGCAAAATTCTCTACAAAGATATGAAAGGAATTAGGTATTGATTTAAAGAAAATATAATATTTAAATTTTTTATTTAAATCTTTTCAAAATTAATTTAATTGATTAAAAAGTGTTTTTAAAAAAACAGTTACTTACATGTATTACACTTAATAGTACAAATTTATTTTTCTTTCACTAATTCTATATTTTGGTTTCTTTTGTATTAGCAGAATTTAATAAAAATACCTTTGTTTTGAATAGCTATTCTAATTTGAATTCTAAGACATTGACAATTTTGCTCTATGTATTACATTTACAGTTTTTCATCAGTTGAAACGGGCAAGCCCATTCATGTTCCGAGGGTAGCCAATCATGGCAACATTCATTTCTGGAACCCACAAGAACAGGTAAAATCCATCAGATTATATCTTTAATATTGTATTATTTTCTAGCTATTTATAAGGCATATTTTATCTGTTCACCCTATTTTAATTGATTAAATATGTGTACACAAATATTTTGTAAAACTGGTATTATTTTTGAGAAAAAGATATTGATTCAGTACATATTTTAAAATAAATGAAGGAACTTTGTAATATTTTTCAACATTTTGACCAAGAAACTATCATATTTAATGAAAAGAATAGTTAGATAGTTTTTCAGTTACTTGAAATATTTCCATGTTATAACATTAATTAGAGCACTGTACAGTCAGATTACTGTTTGTATAATTTGGTTTGTTTCAGAAAAAGGAAGGATCATTCATTGTAGTGCCACTGAAAGACCAGAAGAAACGTGTGTTTGGCTTGCTTGGTATCGACACTCTCAATGACCCTCACACCAAGGCTATTTTCATCACTCATGAAATACAGTTCTTTCAGGTGAGATACACTGGATGTTTTTCAACTTGATTAGTAAATGTATCCCTTTATCATTGCATTCACCTAATCATAACAGTATAGATTTTGATTGTTTTGCAGTATTTAAAATTCACACAGTATTCTGACAGAACTTCCTTCCTATCATTAAATTGTTTTGCTGTTGCACTGAGACAAGTTTCCAGAAAACATACAGTTTTGTGAAAGCAGGGATAGAAATTATTGCTTACCCGAGGAGAGTAAAAATCACTGGGGGCGAGTAAATCCCTACTAATGCTAGTCACCTGGGCCAGTAGATATTTTCTTCCAATCTTGTATTAAGAATTTGTATTATTTTGAGATAGTAGCTTTCAAACTAGTAAATTTCCGATCATATCTGCTAAACACATTTATTTGACAAAAATGCATTCACTGTACGTGCTAGCAGACATTTATTCTGTCTTTTTCACTTTTGGCTGGTACTTTATAGTCTCAATACAGGCCGAGAGTTTGGGGTTCACATTTATCGACATTTGTTCGGTATTCATAAAGAGAGTACAAATTTTTAGATCCACATCTTCCACCTCTACTTGAACACAATATTGAAATTTGAATGGTTAATTAAATGGGGGACTAGTGATTAGCCAAATATTTTAGTGTATTATTGATATAGAACAGCTTACTTTTTTACATTCATTCTCGACTCATTTCTATTTTTTAAAACAATCTGTATATTGCAGGGAGTGGCCAAGGCATTTAGTATCGCTTACCATCACGTTGACCTGAGGAAGAAACTGATGAAAATTACAGAAAGTGCAGTGTCATGGATTCAGCGAAGGAGCCCACATGTGCATGACATCACGGTTTACATGGTGGAACCAGACGGTCGTGGCATGGACTACGTTCTCAGGAAGATGATGTACACTGACTTGAAACAAAAGCTTGTTCAGCATGAGAACCCACCTCGTCTTGAACGCAAAGACAACCTCTTCAGGTATTTTTAAATATCTCTTTTAATCTTGTATAAAATTATACATCTTGTTTAAAATGTTAATTTCCATAAATAAACTAATATATTGTACGTTAAAAGACACAATTTCATTTATTAAAATCTTTATGTTCCATAGAGATTACCTGTTCAAGAGTGTGGACAACTCTGAGTCTGTGACGGCTGATGCTTATGGAGAACGTCATCTATCATTCCCGCTGCGTGATGATGAGGGTCATGCTGTAGCTGCTGTTGACATCAGTCTGGGTAATCTGAAAAAGCTGCCGCCACATGAGAGTAAGGAGGTGCAGAAGATGTTACGACTCCTTCAGGCAGCTCACAAGGAAATCAGCCACGAGTTTGCTGGTGGCGAAACAAACAGAGTTTTGGGTATGTATATGTGAAATTTTAGTCTCAGTATTTACTGGTATGATTGTCAATTAGAAGTAAATCAGAGAATTTTTAAAATGAGTTCCCAGAAGGCACCAAGGATAAAGCAAGAATTGATTAACATATTTGATTTTTAGATTATTCTTTTTGACTATTTTAAGGGATGTAGAGGGAAAAATATGCATTGGCAGAATTATTGGTTGTAACTAGTTGGACGTAACGGTTATTGCCCTGCATCAATAAGGGTGGGAGAGTTTTAGTTATTAATATATGCGTGGCAGGATATTAAAATATTAAATTATACTAAGGCATAATTGTTTCATATCCATTCACATAATTAGTCTTTTTCTCACCTTATTGCATTTTGGAAAAAATTACATGTCATGGACATTAGGTACAGATCCTCCAGGTAAGAAAATTATTTCTTAATTTCCTACTTTGGTAATTCTTCCTTTGTTAATTCTGCTGTTCACTTATATTACTGGTTAACCTACAGATGCGGAGAAAGATGACGACACTCGGATTGACATCATGTTTGACAGAATAATGTTACAAGAGCTGCGTGACAACATGTCTAAGCTCGATGGCAAGGCATACGCGGAACTCAGCAGCTACAACCAGCCTCCAAAGATAGTGCATGACATTCTGAAAGCCACGCTGGCTGTATTCAACCTGACAAAGGCAAAACAACATGAATATGATGACTGGAGCAAGGTCAAAGGGGTAAGACATTTAAAAAATTTTTTTTTTCTTTTTGTGTTTTTAGTTAAATACTTTTTCCCCCTTAAAACTTTAATTTTAGGATTATTTTTTATTTGTTATTACCTTTTTTGTTAAACCCCTAACAGAAACTTATTTGTTTCTACACTTATGTTGGTGGGTGTCGTTAAACAAATATTAAAATAAATGTTTGTTTCTACATTTCCTAAAACCATTATGGAAGTGGCTAAAATTGTGCACATATACATGTACATGTATGTATATGTATGAAAAATTTCATCGTAAAACATGATATCTCCATTTTTAACATTTTGAGAAAAATACGATATTTTGTGTGTGGAAATGTGATGTTTGTGCATGGCTCTTATCGCGTATTGGAATGAAAGCATATTTTGTACTGTACTAATACATGGCAGATGTTATGTTCTGCAAACAATTACAATGTGAACTTGGTGGTAATTTTTAAGTCTTCAGATTTGGTGCTTATTGTGTTTTCTTATGAAACTTCATATATATATGTGTGTATATATATATATATATATATATATATATATATATATATATATCTAGACATCAAAAATCACACTAGCACAAACAAAAAAAAAAATGTACTATGAGATGTACATGTTGATCATATTTACAATGTTTTTTTGTTTTGCAGTGTATTAACTCTGACTTGGCTCACCAGATCTCGTTGTATGACCCCACCTCAGTGGCAGATCTATTTAACCCTGAAGATGTGGAGGTCTATTTGAAAGGTAAGTTGTCTCCTACCTGAGCCTCTGTTGATGATTCATTGGAGATACATTTATTGCTGTTTCCATAATATCTTTAACTTTCCTTTGAGGTACAACCATTTTTGTGGGGGGAGGGGGAGGTTGATCTTTGCTCGAATTTTAGTGTTTTAAAAGAAAATATAAATTTTTGCCCAAATAAGAAACTTGCTCCAGCTTTGGATGTCAGCAATTGCCCCCTCATGCCCTCCGTCTCAGATGCTTATGGGTACAGGGTCCAGATGTGGATATTAATTTTGGTATAGAAAGGTCAATATGGCAAATTCAAAACATTGGTAAATGAAAACAAAACCCATTTCTACAGCCAGTCTTTGAATTTGTGACTACATCTGCAAAAAGGTGTGTAGAGGAGATGTTTGTCATTCACAGAAAACATTGTTTAAACTGACATCACGTGAAATTTAATATCAGTATATCTGTGTTTGAAATGTTAAAATCAAAGTGAATTATGTTTCTGTTTGTTGTCATCTGTTTATTATACTTTAATGATGAAATGGTAATTTGATTACATTTTAATTGCCTAAAATAGTTTTATGAAACTTTATTCTCGATCGTACATTTTTCATCACAAATATTTTGTTATCTCGGATATAAAACCTCTATGAGCTGAGATATTTGGACATCATACCATTAAAAGTAAAGTTTGTTTTATTTAATTACGCCTCTAGAGCACATTCATTTGATTTTTATCTTACCATCGGCTATTGGACGTCAAGCATATGGTCATTCTGACATATATATATATAGAGGAAACCAACTGCCACCACATAAGCTACTCTTTCTGATAAGCAGTAAGGGGTCTTTTATATGCACCATCCCACAGAGAGAATAGCACATACCATGGGCTTTGATGAACCAGTTGTGGACCACTGGTCAGAACAGAAAATAGCCCAAATCATACCATTATGACCACTGACTATCAGAAAATGTAATGAAATATTTTGTCATTTTTCCTCACCCGTACTCCCTTTCTGCAGTCATGGTCACATATAAGTACTAAACTGGTCAAGAATGGCAGAACCATGTGTTACTCTCAGAAGAATACTATGAATTGAAATTTATTTTTCAAGTTAAAATCACTACAAGATTTTGTGTTATAAACACTAGACTAATGACCTTATTAACATCTATGAATTAGTTTAGAGAGGAAGCTTCAGATCCAGTCTTTGGGTTTTTAGTTGGGGGTTTTTAAATATAGAATTTCTGGTTGATTTGGAACATCTTGGTAATGTTATACAAACTAGTTGAATTATTTGATCTCATAAATGTTTAGAAATATTTCTATGTGGATTCAGATATTTAACTCTTGTGCCAATCCGCAAGCCAGTTGGATTCAGAGATGGACGTAAACCAGGGAGGTCACTCGCTCACATGTAGTTAGGTAACACACTGATGACATTTATTTTTCATTGTAGATGTTCCACATGGTGAAGTTTTGAAGCATGGTTCTCTGCCAGCTCAGTATATGTACAACTGGGTGTTTGTCAGTCTATCACTCGTGGAGCACACGCTGAAAAACCGAGTTGTCACAGAGGAGGAAGAGCCGACCAAGGATGAATCTCACATCGATGTCAGCCTGAGTGTCAGCAAAGAAGAGGCAACAACAGAGGAGAAGGAGATAGATGAGGAGGCATAGACTCCTTTATTTTATAAGGAGGATACTGATTAGGAGCTAGACTCCAATGTTTATTTTTAAGGAGACTAAGGATTTTTAAACTTCTATATATATTTTAATAAGGAGACTGATGGAGGACCAGTAGAGTCCTGTATTTATTTTACAAAGAGGAGTTTTGAGGAGCAACTATGGACTCCTATATGTATTTCTACAAACTTAGAAAAATAACATTAGTTTGAAGCTGTATTTGTGATATTACTGTGTGAAACTTTAACAGAACAGACTGTTATATTTTTATTTTTTTATTTCTGTTTATTTGTTTGACTATGCATATTGCAGTGAGGTAAGGATCCACTGCGTGCGTGAGCTTTATTTATCAGTGATATTTTTTTATTTGTTCAATATTATTTTCCTCCAGTGATACACAAGGAAGCCAAAATTTCTAATTTTGTGTAGTATTAAAATTTGAGACACAAAAAAACAATTATCCACTTTGAGAGCAACTGGTCTTGCTCTTGGTTGACACCCATTGTCTATATTATTATTTTTGTACTGTGTGTCGTTAAATAACTACAATGCTCTTGAATAGTAGCATTAATCACATAATTGATAAAATAGCCAATTAAAACTAATGTTATAAATATTTTAATATATATAGAAATAAGATTTAAATTAATCAGATAACATTATTTCGTTCATTCACATAAGATAAAAAACTAAAACAAATAGTAACTGAAGAGGTAATAAACAATATGTAAAAAAACACAAAAAACCGATAAGTTAATATTTAGTCTAGGAACATACATGTACATGTAGTACTAGCTTTAAAATTGGAATGTCTACATACCAGTCATTTAAAATTCTCCAAAAATCATTGTGTAATAAGGTAACAACATTCAAGAGCCCTGACGTAAATCTGAGCTAATAAACAAAATTGGGCCATTTAATATTAGTAATGGTCTCAGATGTACATAGTATTATTTAAACTAAAAATGTACTGGCAAACCCTTATCTGAAAGCTCATATACCGTATCTGATAAGTAAATAAATACCCTTTGTTACAAAGTAAAAGAATGTTGATTGTAAGTGTGGAGTTTGACCTAAGAATTAAAATGCACCTACATGTAGTAATTACATAGTGGCACCTCATCGTGACTCATGATGTCATCATCCATTCATCACCACAGATGTGTCTTTGTTTACAAACATTGCCAGCCCTCCTTCAGTACCCTAGCATGGAGTAAAGGGAGGACCTGCAATTTGTTTTTACTTTTAATAACTGCAGCTGGTTGAAGCCAAACCATTTATATATACTATCCAAAATAAGTATGGGTATATTCATTGAAATATGAAACATGATACAAAACTCAAAATAAGTGTACACTACCATGGCCAACACTGAGAAGTTATCTTCCCATCATCTTAAAAGTGTGGGACATCATCTTGTCTAGTTTAGCCAGACCTCTGTATTTAGACATAAATATTTCATGGCAATATCATGTTAAATTATTGCTTTTGTTTTGCCACACTCTACTATAACTATAAATATTACACTGTTTCTGTTATCTTATGTTATGTTTGAATAGCCCTACTTATTTGGAACAGTATATATTTTATATAGCCAAAACATGTTTAAATATTTGTCACTGGGAATGCTTTGTTTAAGTCCTTTCCTTGTGTACCTCGATTCTTTTGTTTTAAAAAATTGTCCTTCCAGCCATGTGTTTACTGTTGATATAATGTGCATTGTATATAACACTGTAATGTTGATTTGTTCATATTATACAGATGAATTGTTAGGATTTTCAACCTATGTACATACAGATATGATGTAGCCATTTAGAAATGATCATTACAGTTATTCATATCAGTTTTGATGTGTTTGTATGATGTGAGCTTATTTTAATTCCTTATCCCATCCCTTCTATTTTCTTCATGTGTTTGTATGATGTGAGCTTATTTTAATTCCTTATCCCAATCCCATCTATATTCTTCATGTGTTTGTATGATGTGAGCTTATTTTAGTTCCTTATCCCATCCCTTCCATTTTCTTCATGTGTTTATGTGATGTGAGCTTATTTTAGTTCCTTATCCCATCTCATCTATTTTCTTCATGTGTTTGTACGATGTGAGCTTATTTTAGTTCCTTATCCCATCCCTTCTATTTTCTTCATGTGT
>JAULBS010035971.1:0-10118 GCA_032355785.1 Symmetromphalus regularis
CATAACCACCGCATCTCGCATATTATCAGTATTTTAAAAATAATAATGAATTATGCTCACGGACAAATAAATCGAAAAAAATAACGGTTTTTTTTTCTTTTCTTTTTTCTGTTGGATGTTGTAATGTATATAATTATTTCGAGTCACGTTATTTTATAACTTCTGAATTATTTTGTAGCTTCAAAAACATTCCGTACCAATTTATTTCGCTCCACGGGGTGTTCCGATCTTGAAATTTGAACTTTTTAAATGTGAAAAAAAATCGATCGACTCTACATGGAATTCCCTATACCTATAAGGTTCAGTCAAAATGTCTTGCGTGTTATGAAAACGAGATCTAATATAACAAATGCATGTAAGTTTCATTCGTAATCAATATTTAAACCAGAAAGAATATTAAATTCCTTTATATACACAACCTGTATATAAAGGTCACAATTATATAAACGGTATGTTTGTTGGTATGTGAGTGGCCTTAACAAATAATGTCGGTTGTTGATGAGATTAATAAATACAATAATAACAACAAAATAGCTAGTGTTGTTTTTGACATGCATTTATTGTTAATAACTGCAAACGTTTCAAAAGCACGGGTGTCGTTAAATACAAAATATTTACTTCTTATAAAGATTATTCGGTATTAATAATTGGTTTACTGATTTTGCATAAGTATACAGTGCTAATTAATATTATAAATAAACGTACAGTGCTAATTAATATTATAAATAAATGTACAGTGCTAATTAATATTACAAATAAACATAGACTGCCAATTAATGTTATAAATAAATGTAGTGCTAATTAATATTATAAATAAATGTACAGTGCTAATTAATATTATAAATTAACATACAGTGCTAATTAATGTTATAAATAAATGTACAGTGCTAATTAATATTATAAATAAATGTACACTGCTAATTAATATTATAAATAAATGAACACTGCTAATTAATATTATAAATTAATATTAGGAAAAAATACGTTTCATATTTAAAGATTTAACATTATTTTAAATGCAAATTTTAAAAATCTGATCTTTCTCATTCCGTAAACTGAATCCATGTAAAATGTATGCTTTGCAGAACGGAGATTTAAAAAATATATTTTTTTTATAAGATTTTTTTTAACAAACTTTAAAATATGCCTATAGGTTTTAATAAAACACACTCTAGCTATTATTTACATAAATCACCTTTAATGCAACCCTAACTGCGAAAATTAAGCCATAAAGAAACATTTTCTAAATCAAGCGAAACAATTCGTTTTAATACTTTCTTAACAGTATCATTTGCTTTTTTGTTTAGTGTTAACATTATTCGTTATTCCATTTATTTTCGAATTGGCCATTGAAGAGGTTCATTCGTTTCCAAGCAAACAAAATTGTCTGGTTCTGGAAGATTTGTGGACAGGGGCCAATGCATAGCCCTTACTTCCTTAGGGCATCTTGTCATCCATGGCTCTTGTGCACTGGGTCGTGACGGTTGTGACTGCTCTGGTTGTCGCCGTGGTGGTTCTGACTGTCTTGGCCACTCTTGACAATCTGGTTCTTGCTTCATATTTTGTTTCGAAGTTTGTATCTTCTTTTCATCTTGTTTTGGCCACTCTTGACAATGTGGTGGTAGATTCATTTCTTGTTTCGAAGTTTGTATCTTCTTTTCATCTTGTTTTGGCCACTCTTGACAATGTGGTGGTTGATTCATTTCTTGTTTCGAAGTATGTATTTTCTTCTCAACTTGTGTTGACCGCTCTTGACAATGCGGTGGTTGATTCATTTCTTGTTTCGAAGTATGTATCTTTTTCTCAACTTGTGTTGACCGCTCTTGACAATGTGGTGGTTGATTCATATCTTGTTTCCGAGTGTGCGCCTTCTTCTCAAGCTGTTTTGACTGCTCTTTACAATAATCTGGATTCCAATCTAGTTTCCAAGTGTGTAGTATCTTCTCATCCTCGTGTTGGGTTTTACTGGAAGACGTTCTGGCAACTACATAAGAAAATACAGAAGATTAAAATATTTAAATGAGTTATCTCCATCACTGTTTATGGAAGAGGAAAAGACTGGTTTCGTGTATTCTAGTCTCTGTCGAAACCAGGTTTATGTGCTATATTATTTAAAGTCACACTAGAATAGGCTAGATTTATATTCTATATTTAATTTTATTTTTTAAACCAGGTTTATGTGGTATATTATTTAAAGTCACATTAGAATAGGCTAGATTTATATTCTATATTTAAAATTTTTAAACGAGGTTTGTGGTATATTATTTAAAGTCACACTAGAATAGGCTACATTTATATTCTATATTTATTTTTTTAAACGAGGTTTATGTGGTTTATTATTTAAAGTCACACTAGAATAGGCTAGATTTATATACTATATTTTATTTTTTAAACCAGGTTTATGTGATATATTATTCAAAGTCAGACTAGAATAGGGTAGATTTATATTCTATATTTAATTTTATTTTTTAAACCAGGTTTATGTGGTATATTATTTAAAGTCACACTAGAATAGGTTAGATTTATATTCTATATTTAAATTTTTTAAACGAGGTTTGTGGTATATTATTTAAAGTCACACTAGAATAGGCTAGATTTATATTCTATATTTAAATTTTTTAAACGAGGTTTGTGGTATATTATTTAAAGTCACACTAGAATAGGCTACATTTATATTCTATATTTAATTTTTTAAACCAGGTTTATGTGGTATATTATTTAAAGTCACACTAGAATAGACTAGATTTATATTCTATATTTAATTTTTTAAACGAGGTTTATGTGATATATTATTTAAAGTTACACTAGAATAGGTTAGATTTATATTCTATATTGATTTTTTTTTTAAACCAGGTTTATGTGGTATATTATTTAAAGTCACACTAGAATAGGCTAGATTTATATTCTATATTGATTTTTTTAAACCAGGTTTATGTGATATATTATTTAAAGTCACATTAGAATAGGCTAGATTTATATTCGTTATTTATTTTTTTAAACCAGGTTTATTTGGTATATTATTTAAAGTCACACTAGAATAGACTAGATTTATATTCGTTATTTAATTTTTTAAACCATGTCTATGTTGTACAGTAGATTTTAGGCCAATTTATGTGGTATTGTAGATTTAAAACCAGATTTATGTAAAGTCTTTTTTAATTTACCGACGCCTCTAGAGCACATTGATTTTTATATCATCATCGGCTATTGAACGTCAATCATACGGTCATTCTGAGATATTTTTAGAGGAAACCCTCTGCCGCCACATAGGTATAAATGATATAAATCACATTTAATTCAACACTAACTGCGAAAATTAAGCCATTAAAAAATTATTATGTAAATTATGCGAAAAAAAACGTGTTTTAATACATGTACTTTCTTAACAGTATCGTTTGCTTTTTTGTTTAGTGTTAACATTATTCCTTATTACATACATTTTCGAATTGGCCACTGAAGAGGTTCATTCGTCTCCAAGCAAACAAAATTGTCTGGTTCTGGAAGATTTGTGGACAGGGGCCAATGCATAGCCCTTATTTCCTTAGGGCATCTTGTCATCCCTGGCTCTTGTGCACTGGGTCGTGACAGTTGTGACTGCTCTGGTTGTCGCCGTGATGGTTCTGACTGTCTTGGCCACTCTTGACAATCTGGTTCTTGATTCATATCTTGTTTCCCAGTATGTATCTTCTTCTCCGCTTGTTTTGACTGCTCTTGACAATGTGGTTCTGGATTCATATTTTCTTTCGAATAACGTAATTTCCTCTCAAGCTGTTTTGACTGCCCTTGACAATGTCGTTCTGGTTTCTTATCTAGTTTCCAACAACCTATCTTCCTCTCAATCTGTTTTGACTGCTCTTGACAATGTGGTTCGGGATACGTATCTGGTTTCCAAGAACGTATCTTCTCAAGCTGTTGTGAACGTTCTTGATAATGTGGTTCTGTATTCGTATCTAGTTTCCAAGAACGTATTATCTTCTCATCCTCGTATTGGGTTTTACTGGAATAGTTTCTGGCAACTGAATAAGAAAATACAGCAGATTTAAATATTTTAATGAGTTATGTCGCTTACTGTTTATGGAACATGAAATGACTGGTTTCGTATATCCAAGTCTCTGTTAGAAACCAGATTTATAATGTATATTAGTATAAATAAAATGTATGTATTATAATAGGTTAGATTTATATTTTATATTTAATTTTTTAAACCAGGTCAGAGCCAGCGGAGTGCATTTGAAAGTGGGGGGAACTGAAAATTAGGTGGCCGAAGAGAAGTGGCGTTCCTGCAAGGACCCCCACATACTTCGAAAACTCCGGATTTCTGCCGAGTCTGAAAATATTTTAATTCAGCAAAAAAAAAAAATTGAGATTTTTTTATTAGTTGTCCCCTGAAAAATAGGGGTGGGCATAGATTCCCCACCCCACCCCACCCACCCCGCTCCGCCTTTAGGTTTATGCTGTACAGTAGACGCTAGGTCGATTTATGCGCAGATTTGTGTAGTGTACTAGTGTAAATGAAATTTGTATAGTATATTAGACTATAGAATAAATGTATTGCTACGTTAGATTTTCTAAACCGGGTTTATCTAGTGCAGTAGACTCTAGGACAGATGTAAGTGCTACAGTACATTTAGAACCAGATTTATGTCGAACACTAGACTTACTAAATCAGAGTTATGTCGTAAACAGGATTCTAAACTATAATATATGGTATAGTTGTCCAAACCACATTCATGTGGTGCATTAGACTAAATCAGATCCTCGTGATACACTAGACTAAACCGTGTTATACATATAGACTAGACTTTAAACAAGATTCGTGTCATACACTAGACTAAACCAAGTTCATGTGATACACAAAACGAAACCAGATTCATGTGATATACTAGACTAAACCATGTTATTCATATATACTACTTTAAACCAGATTTGTGTGATACACCAGACTAAACTAGGTTTATGTTATACATGTAGACTAGACTTTAAACCAGATGTGTGTGATACACTAGACTAAACCGTGTTATACATATAGACTAGACTTTAAACAAGATTCGTGTGATACACTACACTAAACCAGGTTTATTTTATACATGTAAACTAGACTTTAAACAAGATTCGTGTGATACACTAGACTAAACCAGGTTTATGTTATACATGTAGACTAGACTTTAAACCAGATTTGTATGATACATTAGACTAAACCAGTTTTATGTTATACATGTAGACTAGACTTTAAACCAGATTTGTGTGATAAACTAGACTAAACCAGTTTATGTTATATATGTAGACTAGACTTTAAACCAGATGCATGTTATACAGTAGACAAAATCAGGTTTATGTTATACATGTAGACTAGACTTTAAACCAGATTTGTGTGATATTCTAGACTAAACCATGTTATACATGTAGACTAGACTTTAAACCACATTTGTGTGATACACTAGACTAAACCATATTATACATGTAGACTAGACTTTAAACCACATTTGTGCGATACACTAGACTAAATCAGGTTTATGTTACACATATAGACTAGACTTTAAACCACATTTGTGTGATACACTAGACTAAACCATATTATACATGTAAATTAGACTTTAAAACCAGATTTGTGTGATACACTAGACTAAACCAGGTTTATGTTATACATGTAGACTAGACGTTAAGCCAGATTCATGTTATACACTAGACAAAACCAGGTTTATGTTATATATGAAGACTAGACGTTAAGCCAGTCATGTTATACACTAGACAAAACCAGGTTTATGTTATATATGTAGATTATACTTTAAGCCAGATTCGTGTTATACACTAGACAAAACCAGTTTTATGTTATACATGTAGACTAGACTTTAAACCAGATTTGTGTGATACACTAGACTAAACCAGGTTTATGTTATACATGTAGACTAGACTTTAAACCAGATTTGTGTTATACACTAGACAAAACCAGGTTTATGTTATACATGAAGACTAGACGTTAAGCCAGTCATGTTATACACTAGACAAAACCAGGTTTATGTTATATATGTAGATTAGACTTTAAGCCAGTCATGTTATACACTAGACAAAACCAGGTTTATGTTATACATGTAGACTAGACGTTAAGCCAGATTCGTGTTATAAACTAGACAAAACCAGGTTTATGTTATACATGTAGACTAGACGTTAAGCCAGATTCATGTTATACACTAAACTGTCTGAATCACATGCTTGCAAAATAATACAAAACGTAACACAAGTCTTAGTTTCACTTGTATGTGTTTATTTTTCTTTTCTGTACATGATTAAAAAGTAGTTTCGTACACACATTTTTTATTGAGAGTATTCGATATAATTTTATAATTAATTAGATACTTAGTTCTGTTATAAATGTATGTACTCCAAGTGGTCCATTTAAAAGGAAAACATTACCCCCAAAACCTATAGCATTCAGTTTATTCTCATTTCATGCATTTGAAGCTTTAAATGAACAAATTCAAGTCATTACTCTCGTATCGTAAAATACCTCTAAAACGGCTTCAAACCTGTTGACTACAATTACGATAATACAGAGTTAAAACAATAATAATAATAATAATACTTAATATTTTTTTTAAAGGGACGTGTTTATAAATTCCATGATGAGTGAACATAAAACATTTCATTATGGGTTTTTTTTTCAATTCTTTCTCCAAAATATTATTTCCTTTTGCACATATGTACAAAAAGTTCATTATTCTTCAGATTTTCGATGAAATCATCCATCTTATTCAAGCTAACTAGTTAATCTTCTGGCTTACACATTGCCGCGGGCAAGGGCCAATCCAAAGCATCCACATTCATTTGATATACTTTGGGGCGTCGTCGCCGCGGTTCTGCTGATCTTGAAGGGCGTGATGGTGGTATTGGCTCTGGCAATGGCGTCCATGGAGCTGGCTCCTTCGTAAAGGGCGTAGGTGGAGGTTGTTTGTTATCCTGAAGGATTTTCCAGGCTGGTAGCGGAATAGCATTTTCAAGACCTGGATAATCTTGTAAAGCACGAGGACCTGGCCAGTGGAGAGTTACAGAGGAACTTTGTCCAGGACAGTTGTCTGTAGTTGCCTGAATGCAACGGCTGAACATCATCCTGATCAGGATATCCTAGAGGACGTGGTGGCTACTGAAGAAGAAAATACAGCAGATACACACGAGTAGGCCTACGTATGTCAATTTTTATGAAAGTAAAAAAAGGTCAAGTTTGTTTTATTTAACGCCTCTTGAGCATTGATTTTTATCTTATCATCTGCTAATTGACGTCAAACATATGACCATTCTGATATATTTCTTTCAGTGAAATCCCGCTGCGGCCACATAGGTTACGCTTTCCGATAAGCAGCAAGGGGTCTTTTATATGCACTTTCCCACAGACGGGACAGCACATACCACCGCCTTTGAAGAACCAGTTGTGGATCATTGGTTGGAACGGGAAATAGCCCGATCTGTAAATGGGCCTACTGAAAAAGATTGATCACAGGCGGAAACACTACCCCTTGGGCTACATCCCGCTCCCTATGTTTATGAAAGATAAAGAGTGGTAGGAAATAATAGGAGATTCTATTTAACCAGATTTGTGAGGTACACCACGACCTTAATTGCAAAAAATGGGAGATGGTATTTATCCATATTTTAATAATGTTAATAGCAAAGAACTGGGATTTTCATATCAGCAGATTTGTGTGATACCAAAAAATATTTTAAAACCAGAATAACATAATTGTAACAGCTCCATTGACCATGGCCTACAAATTCGTGTTGACATAATTTTAAATCAAGATAATGAAGTACATTTTGCATGTGTTAGTGTTTGTGTCTGATCGATCCTTGTCAGTGATCCCATCTGCAGTTTGGGCTATTTCATGTGGTATAGTGCACATAAAAGACCCCTTGCTGCTTATCGGAAAGAGTAGCATATGTGGCGGCAGTGGGTTTCCTCCAAAAGAAATATGTCAGAATGACCATATGTTTGACATCCAATAGCCGGTGATAAGATAAAAATCAATGTTCTCTTGAGGCGTCGTTAAATAAAACAAACTTTATTTGTATTGGTGTGGAGTGGGATCTAGCTCAAACGGAAGAGTGTTCGCCTGTGAACCGGTCGGTCGTCGGATCGATCCTTCACAGTGGACCCATTTGCAGTTTGGGCTATTTTCCGTTCCAGCCAGTAGTCCACAACTGGTTCATCAAAGGCCGTAGTATGTTCTGTCCTGTCTGTGGGACGGTCGATTACAACAGACCCCTTGCTACTTATCGGATAGAGTAGCCTATGTGGCTGCAGCGTGTTTCCTCTAAATACATGTGTCAGAATAACCATATGATTGACGTCCAATAGCCGATGATAAAATACAAATCAATGTGTTCTAGAGACGTCGTTAAAGAAAAACAAACTTTACTTTATTAGTTATGTATGTCCTGTCGTTCCGGGTTTGACAGACTTCACGTTCAGTGGAAGTATGATTTGATAATATGTTTTTATCTTTATTTCACAGTACCAAACGATGACAGACTTCGCGTTCAGTGGAAGTATGATTTGTGCCTTAGTGATGTTGATATGCGTGGCGGGACTGCAGGCTGTCATACTACCAAGGTAATAGTCATTACCTAACGACCTGCTTATGTTCAATGTATATCAGCAGGGTTCGAATTTAACACAGAAAGCTTGACCCACCAGATATTCTGCTCTCAGGCCAATGAACATTAGCAAAACCTATAACCTACCTATGTACCAGCTACGCTATATATAAAATCATGACATTATGACGTGCTTAGATAAACCTCTTAATTTGTAACCAACTCAATCATGTATATCTTGCAAATGTAAACTCCATTTTAAATAATTTATAACTTATATATAGTAACGTTTAGTTTTATTCTCATTAATCTTTGTCATATTTAAGTCTCATACATGAGATATTTTATTTTTCAGTAGTAGTTTTATGAATCAGAATATCATGGGCGTATATCTATATCAGTATTTCTCTTTGTTGTATCAATGTAACACTTAACCATGTCATCTTAGCGCAAATATATCGAAGTACACAAGTGGTCTATAATGGTGGGGGGATGGAGAGGGAGGAGGGGGGCAGCGGGATGGTCCGTCCCCACACTTTTTGGACAAGGGTATGTTCGATCCCCCCACTTTCAGGAACGGATTTTCGCCCTTCAGAAGATTGTTATTATGAACGGTAATAAAGAAGTAATATGTGGAGCTTATTTCTCTATCCTACCTTTTATTTCAGAACATTGTTACTACTGATGCTATTTCTCGCCGCTTTCACCTGGATTGCAATTGTTTTGATGCTAATACTCAGTGTCCAGATCAAGGTATAATACTATTAATTAACTGTCATTGTGATTATTTAAAATGGCCAGAACTTTCCAATGAAATGACAAATTGCTGGGCTTTTTATCAGTAAATTATGATTTTTATTAACTCTTATTCTCTGGACGTAAACATATTTTGGTTAATTTCTAGATATATTTTCCTTTTAAAATACCAAGGTTTGATTTTAAATATTGTAACTAATAATTTCATTATCTCAGTGAGTTTATATGTCAGCATGAACTTTTCCCTCAGAAACTATTGACATTATACTGTTTCTCGTTATTTAGTGTACCCAGTTTGATATCCGTAAGTCGTCGTGTCTGAGATTGTTTGTAATGATCACCACGCTGTTTCTCATCTACGCCACAGCTCAGGTCAACGTAGTAAGTACCTTCAAAATACAACATCTCATTTAACGTACAAGCATCTCTGAAAACTTTTTAAAAGCCTGTTGTGGTAGACATGAAATTGTTCATTTAACGTACAAGCATCTCTGAAAGCGATCAAAAACTGATAGAGTAGACATGAAATTGTTCATTTAACGTACAAGCATCTCTGAAAGCGTTCAAAAACTGACAGAGTAGACATGAAATTGTTCATTTAACGTACAAGCATCTCTGAAAGCGTTCAAAAACTGATAGAGTAGACATGAAATTGTTCATTTAACGTACAAGCATCTCTGAAAGCGTTCAAAAACTGATAGAGTAGACATGAAATTGTTCATTTAACGTACAAGCATCTCTGAAAGCGTTCAAAAACTGATAGAGTAGACATGAAA
>JAULBS010035982.1:0-10118 GCA_032355785.1 Symmetromphalus regularis
GTTGCCTTCTTTGTAAGGAATTGTTACCAAAGAAGAACAGGCGCTTTATATTCAAAGATAGTTTAACAGTGAAAAAGTGTTGGGGAATTTTCCGCAAGAAAATGTCAGTTGCCGATTTGGCTTATACAACGAGCGATCTGATTGGATAATATTTTTAAGTATGATATCACCAAAAATGTTTTCGTATAGATGGCGTAGTAAGCTGCCCAAGTTTTTATGAGCTATGTTGGTCAGGGGTCCAAACGGACTCGGAGTGACCCCTGACATTGTGAGGATGCTGGAGATCATGCTTATAGAATGTTTCAGACCAATATCTTATGTATGCGTAGTTATGAAAACCTATACCTAACCCCTAGGTTAAGACATAGGTTATTTGTTTTGCGTGTTTCTCGTGTTCAGGTTTCAGTTACTGGGTCTTGACACCACGTTACAACTGCTCTTTTCAATATAACACAAGCACCAGTAAAACATCCTACCCGTCGAAGTTGATCATTCACGGATGCAGGATTTATATACGGGGGGACGGTTCCAAATGTGGTGGGTAATGGTTAATTTTTACGTCCTTCCACTCGTAAAACGCAAAAACAAAAAAAACGAAAACAATACGAGAAAAGGTGTGGGGTTGGGAGGTGGGTGGGTCCGGACCTCTGGACCACCCCGGTTCCTCTTTTGAAGATCAAAGTTTTCGGCGTGTTTTCTAGCCCAAGGTAAACCATGGGTTTCATTATAATCTGGTGTTATTTAACAATGATATTAGAAAATTGTCCTTATATGTTTGAAATATAATAACTGTCAACCAAACAATGTGTTGTGGTATCAGTAATGATATATTACTACAAACATAGTAATGGTGTATCAGAGATACTAATTGATCTTGGTCGTTGGTATATAACGTGCTTACATAATTGTAAGAAATATAGTAGCATACCTGATTATGTGTTGATGTATCAACAAACTGATGTTGGTTATTGTTTCTCCGTTCCTATAACCCGTTCTATAAATCATTTCTTTACATGATATTATAACATTTATGTTAATGTTTTTACTGGAAAACAGACTTGCGGTTGATTGTATTTATTTTCGTGCTTATATCCAATTAAGATTCAAGGACGCTGTCCCTAGCATACAATTCCGCTTTCTGTGCTGTCTGTCCCGGACAGAGGTTAGTAAATTAGTAAGTTAGAGGAAACCCGCTGCCGGCACAATAATGTAGCTACTTTACCGATAAGCAGCAAACTATCGCACAGACATGATAGCACAAACCATGGCCTTAGATAAACCAGTTGTGGACCACTGGTCGGTGCAAGTGATGTACACCTACCCACTCAGTGTCCCAGAGCACTCACTCTGTATTGAAGCTGGTAATGAAATTTAAAATAGTATGCTTCGACTGAGATTTGATCCCAGTACCTACCAGCAATGAGACTGATAGAGTAACGACAGAAACATCTGGGTCGGTATAGACTAGCGTTCAGAATTTAATATTTAGCCGACGCTCGCAAGAATAGTTTTTGCGCTTCATGTTAAATGAAAGGAGGAAGTTTATAACCAGTGAAATTTCTACCTGGTGCAACTGAGGATCGAACGTAAGGTTAATGATTAGTTGAGATATAACATTGTGTATTTATAATCTGTTAGTAGGTAAAATCAGCGCCCATTCCTTTAGTGTAAAAAAAAGAAGAGTTTGTTTGTTTTAACGACGCCTCTAGAGCACATTGATTTTTATCTTGTCTTTGGCTATTGGACGTCAATCATATGTTCATTCTGATATATGTATTTAGAGGAAACTCGCAGGCGCTACATAGGCTACTCTTTACGATAAGTAGCAAGGGATATTTTATATGTCCAACAGACAGAACAGCACATACCACTGGTTGGAATGGAAAATAGCCCAATCTGCAAATGGGTCCACTGAGAAGGATCGATCCGACGATCAACTGGTTCACAGGCGGACTGGCTACAGTTAGAGCTACATCCCGCTCCATCTTCTTTTGTGTATGCAATAAAATATTTTTTCATTTTCTATCCTCAAATCTCAGATGTTTTCACGATTCCAGGTTTAACCACAAATACAGATTCGTCACTTCGCTAGAATTTTTATTATTAGACAACAATCCCCCTTCCCCGTTCAAAATCCTGACAATGCCAATGTTTTGAATCGAAACAAATAGATTTCTTTTTCAAAATACACTCGTCGATTACGTGGTTACATCCACGAACAACTTGATAATTTGATGACTACAAAAACAAAACGCCAACACAAAACACAATTTTAGAATCGGGTTAAAATTACGTCTACAGATTCAAACCACGGTAATTTTCTTTTGTCCTTTTAACAGTATTAACTCCTTTCCGATACCGTGTTTGTTGACCTTTAGCTTGTTTTATGTTTTACAGATGCATGGGATTCAGACTTTGAGTTATTGTATGAAGATATCTGGTTTAGCACAAACTGGTAACGTTAGGTTCATCGTTGTAGGTCACTGCAATCTTGGAATTTTATCAAACTATTTATTAACCTAGAATGTATGGATTATTCGGCTGCAGGATTTTATTTCAATTAAGATGTCATGATTTTAAAAAAATGTTTTTTCTTGATAGTTTGAGGGAATGCGTAGCCATGATCGACATTCATGGCTAAATTTGAACGTTTCTTTGTCATCCTTGTGCTGGGGAGACACAGTTCTGCACTAAACGATATAAAGTGAAGTTCCGTAGAACTATTATTAATTTGATGAGAGATAGTAAAGTAAAAAAAAATTCACGACTCCTCTAGAGCACATTTATTTTTATTTTATCATCGGCTATTGGACGTCAATCATATAGTCATTCTGACATATTTATTTAGAGGAAATCCGCTGCCGCCACATAGTCTACTCTTTACGATAAGCAGCAAGGGATCTTTTATATGCACCATCCTACAGACCGGACAACACATACCACGACCTTTGGTAAACCGGTGGTGGACCATAATAACCGAAATACTTGAAAATCTTCCAACCAGTGAATATAGGTGACGGCTTTCAGCATGTCTCCTACCCTGAGGTTAACGCTGTGTTTCAACATAACCTGGTATTATCTAACCCAGGACTGAGAAATTGGTCCTTCATTTAGGTTATGCGGTTATCAACATGTTTTCCAGTGGTTCATGATTAGTTACTCTCAATGTTGTCGAGTAATTATATCCCTTCATATCTATATTGCCGGCCCGTAGGGACAACTTTAGGAGTGGAGGTTACAATGGCAAACATTAATGTAAAAAAAGGTTATGGGACATTTGCCCTCCCCCCACCCCCATCCGGAGCCCTCGTTTTCTACGGCCAGGTATTGTGCAGAGGTACTATTTTTGATCACGATGAGATAAAAGACATGCTGTTTAGATACTGCTCAGTAAAATAATGGGTATAAAGACAAGCTGTAAAAATTTGGCGTTCCTTAATTTGTTTCGTTTATAATTTGAGCTGTTTCAGTACAATACTCAAGGGACACAGGATCAGTTGTAAATTTAATATTATTTAATAATAATTACGCAAAGTGGTAACACTGACTATTTCATGTTTGTGCGCTGAGTAATGGTATGCGTGGTTCAATTCATCTTATGTGTGAACGAATGTTGATCAATCTTCCTGTCTCGGTTAGATCCTGTTCAAACAAGTACCGCAGGCGGGTACTAACTACTCACCCCATGGGAGAGTGATTGTCTTGGTCTTCTTCTCAAAGACATTGCAGACATAAAAAGGTCATACGATGATTGTGATTCATAATCTTCAAAAGAAACCGCTACCCTCACATAAGCTACTTTTTCTGGTTAGTAGCAGTGAATATTGTTCTTTCAAACAGTCATGACATTATATACCACATACGTTGATGCCACAGTGGCTGGAATGAGAAATAGCCCAAACGGTCCACTGAAGGGTATTGATCCGACATTCCACCAGACCTCTAACAGACCATTGGCGTAGCTTGGGTCTTTTTACTAGTGAGACAAAAACCGGGGGAGGTGGTGGGGGGGTCCGGAATTTTCTTTTTTAATGGGCGCTTCAATATGAATCACATTAAAAATAAATTCTGCATAAAAATCCAGTGAGGCAGTTGTTTCATTGCCTCAATGGAAGCTACGCCACTACAGACCATCTATGTATTTATTTGTTTGTTTTGTTTAACGACACCACCAGAGAACGTTGCATTATTAATCATCAACTATAAGATGTCAAAGATTTCAAGTGTGACCCAGCCTCCAGAGTGTTTTGAACTACATTCTTCAGCTTGATAGTCCTATGTCCTACCTCTGGACCATTGCGGCTCACTCAGACAGACACTCTACCTCTTGAGCTACTTTTATGCGTATACGAGCATGGAATTCAAAATGCCCTTTCGTTTAAGATGTTGCCTGTATATAGAATTCTGCCTTGACGCCAGCTTTAACAGAAACAAAAATCCATTGAAATAAAAAAAAACTTTGCTAGACGTTGAAAACGTCCAGAAAGAAAGGACTGTGTGTTTATCGACACTACAGCACTTTGTTTATTCGGCGACTACTAGGTGTCTGACATATGATGTTTTGAGACTCGTGGTCCTCAGAGGAAACTAACAACCGCCACACCGGCTACTCTTTCCAATTAGCAGCAAGAGATATGTTATATTCGCTCTCCCACATACAAGATACCTCATACCACAGCCTTTGATAAAACATTAGTGAACCACCAGTCGGTACAGGTGTACAATTAACCATTGAATCTTGAGGAACACTCATTCTGGGTTGAAACCGGTATCGAGATTAAAGATTACATAACACGACTGAGATTTGATCTCATTACCTGCCAGTTTAACAACTGTGCCACCTGGGCGAGTCCGGTTTGAAAACGTTAAGAAATACTAGGCCTACTATTGCTGCAATATTCAAATACATATTAATATTCACTCAGTTTATATTTATTTACTTCCAAAATAATTATGAAAAATCCTACACCTTGTAATAGTCTTTCGGTGATGAAATTAAAGGCATACTCTCACAGAATTTAAGGGGCTTTATGGTTTAAATATTGATCACGAATGAATCTTACATGCATTTGTGATGATAGATCTCGCTTTCATATCACGCAAGACGTTTGAACTGAACCATGGTGTAGGGAATTCCATGTTGAGTTTATGGTTTATGATTTATGGTATTTCTACTTATTTATTTATTTATTTATTTATGGTAGTTCGTTACTGTAATTCAAATATTATTTTTAAAATATTGATAATAAGCGATATGCGGTGGTTATGTAAGTAGCTGAATACAATATTTCTATGAACAAATCAAATGTTTGTCCTTGAGTGTATGCCTTTAAAGCGAGATACATGTGTGTTTGTCAAGGCATGGTACAAACATACAAGTGAAATTTATTCTCGGTCTGATTGACCTTATTTCGTATAGACATTAATTTCTTATTCACTAATTCTCAAATTGCTTCCTATGTGATTTCTCTGAGCATAACGTCCCTTGAGGCTCCTCTGTCATTGTCACAGTAGCATGGCTTCTTTCAAAGGTTTCTCAGACCTTTTCGCTGAAACCAATAGTAGCATTTGAACTCAAACACATTCGCTCGGAAACCTATTTGATTGGAAAGCCCACATATGTTGATTAGGTGATTTTTAGGGTTTGTAGTCAGTTGTTACACTAGATTTTAGCATTTTAAAAAACTAAATCGATACAAAGAATTCGGGAACTGAAAAAACGTAATAGTCGTTAATTTGTCTTAAACCATATTTTTTTTTTTACTGTTCGGGTTAATAATATTCCCAAGTTGCTGGAGGGGAATAAAAATAACATGCTGCAACTGGTTTTGAGTTGCTGAGCATCATCGACATTAAATGGGCTTTTAGGGACAAAGGTTTAGACAAAATATGGAAATTCCCCAAACTGAGTTTTCGATCTTTCACTCTATCCTGTAAATATCATTCTTTGTAATTCTTTGAAAATTTAATTTTTTAAAGAATAACCAAAATGGAATTATATTTTTATTCAACTTTTGCCAAAATGCATCAGACCTGTAGTCCAACAAATAGTAAAAGTGTCACCTTATTATTGTGGTTTCAGGGGATGCCTAAACACCGGAAAACAGCTGAAATAAGCGGAAAGAGGCAAAAACAGGCCGAATAAAGTTGAAAGAGCAAAAACAGGCCGAAAAAGGTAGAAAGAGGCAAAAACGAAAGACGATAAAGACACAGACAACACTTTTAACGTAATGGGCCAGTTCCTCATCCCTGAGTAAGGTAATACCTGGATATACTGAAATCCTGGGTTAACAATGGCCTACAAGCTGAACATATGTATTTAAACCTATGGGTTGCAGGATTTGTTTTATCTTTAGTGTTATATCGAGAAGTGCAATTGTAACCTAATATTAGATCCAGCGTGTTATTTTAGCAATTCTTGTAAATATACTCAACCAAAAAAGAAAATATGCATGTTCAAATGTTTTTGTTTCATGCGCTGGTAACAGTAATGGTCTATTGGCAGCAAACACGTGCGCAATTTGTTATATTTCTGCACACACACACACATATACACACACACACACATACACACACAACACACACTCTCTTTCTTTTTTGGTTAAGTATATTATGTTAACAATACGATAGTTATTATAAATATGTGTTTTCTACCTTTGCAAAACAGTAGAGCACTGGATGACTATGTTAAATCTTCACGCCTAGCTTTCTCTCTGCGGTAATTAGTGATAACAATTATTAAATGTAAAGAGTTTAATACAGCAACTTAGTCTACGTCTTCACTTCTGTTTTATTTCATATACAATATTACGGAAGATCATACAACAAAAGACATACTATATCACAGCCATAAATGAAAATTATTAAAGAAGTGTTCGTTTTATTGGAAAGTTATGGAAGAGTTGCAGAATTTACTGAGTTAAAGAAAAGTTAATAATACAATCTCAAACAATCAGTTTTTAAAACTTAAAAAATACGCTTGGTATTTCTGTTTCACTACATAGCAAGCCTGAATGATCAACAAACAATGTAATAAAAGGTATTCTGATTTTAGTTTTGAAACATGTTCATAAAGTGATGACATCACATAATTGTGATAATTTCCAAAATCAGGGCTATCGATGGATATGAGAACCTATGTAAACACTCATCTTTATATATGTATCTATATTTAAATTTCAAAATTAACGAAATTAATTTTAAATGATAATTATATTTTTTTTTTAAATTGAAAGAAAGAAAGAAAGAAAGAAAGAAAGAAAGAAAGAAAAAAGAAAAAGAAAAAAGGAAGCAGAAAAAAAAAGAATTAATTTGTTTTTCAGTTTTAAAATTGTATACATTTCTACTGTTACGGAAATAGCTGTTTATACTGGCTACAGCTATATTTTCTTGTGTCTATTTTCAAACAAAATCAAATATTTCTATTATTAAGTTCGGGACGCTCAACCACGCCATGAGCTACAGAACAGTTCTATTGATACTCAATCTTCCCGTAGGGTTTAACATTAAGCGCAAAAACAAGTCTAGCTATGATTGGCGAGCAATCTTGTCCAGAAGAGAGCGCAGATGTCTAAAGTGATTCTCAATTGCAGAAAGTGTTATACTCGAGGCAGTAACAGACGTCACAAATCTCTTGGTTTCCGATCATTTATATATGTTCTATTACACTCAAGGCTATATTTGCAATTGTTTCTTATTTACAGAAAAAAAAGGAAAGGAATGTTATTTTATTTAGCATCTGTAAGATATGAACTATGCTGTATTTGTTACTAGCTATTCAACGATACGGACAAAACCGTATTGCGATATACTGCGATACAGCAAACCCATGTTGCAATACATACCGCAATACAGTTTGATTAATCACCAAGATGGGATGAAGTCATATTTTGATTCTATCATACTAATTACTAAACATATCTCAGGCAGGAAGACATGTACCAATTTCTGATGAAAAAAAAAATAGAAAATATGTAGACACAGAATATTAATATGTTTTAATTAAGTTTAATTTTTATTTTTATAACGCAGTCATAGTCATAGGTTTTTATAAGAATAGATGGACACTCATTGGGTAGATATATCGCGATACACGAAATCATATCGCGATACACGAAACCATATGTCAGTATGTATTGCGCTAGACACGTATTGCAATATACCGGTATATAGTTGCAACCCTATTTGTTACAGTTTTCACTGGAAATCGGCTTCTATCACATATGATACTTTTTTCCCATTAGCAAGGGATCTTATATATGTTCTTTCCCTCAGACGAGATAGAACATACTATATTCTTTGTTACATTATTTCCAACCAGTTGTCCAGAGCTGGTTCATCAAAGGCCGTAGTATGTGCTGCCCTGTCTGTGCATATACAAGACTCTTTGCTGCTTATCGAAAATTGGGGCAGCTGGTTTCCTTTAAAGAAATATGTCAGAATGACCATATGTTTGATGTCTAGTAGCCGATAAGATTAAAATCAATGTGCTCTAGAGGTGTTGTTAAATAAAACTAACTTTTACATTTTTGTTACATTAGTTAAGGATCACTGGCTGGAAAGAGAAATAGTCCAAATGTGTCCTCCGAAGGGTATCGATCCGAAAATCAATAGGACTTCAGTCGGACTCTCTACCCTCTCCAGCTACGCCCCGATCCTTATTTCGTATTTAGTGGACTACAATGTACGATGTATAACTTTGCATACAAGAAAGAATGGTTAAAACCTCGCTCAGCTGCTTGATACATAACTCAGAATGAAAACATTAATGAATTAAAATATACTCACAACTCTTTAAAAATTAATATATTTCTTCAGTTACGTTCTCATAATGTTTTTATTTTCCGTTTGTATGAGAACTGTTAACGTTCCATTTTTGCTTCTGGACTGATGACGTCAAAACATGACTTGGATTTTTATGCACAGTACCTTCACAGATATGTTTTGATCCATTTGAGGTATGTATGCATCCCAGACTATGTTTAAAATTGGTAATGGCAAAATATTTATAGGAATACGTAATTCTTCCAAAATAACCATGTATAGTCTCCAAAATAACATTAAAATGTTTAACAACTGGTTCTTCTTTTGCTACAGTATGTATATACAATCAAACTTGCCCATGCGACCAACTGTCTTAAACAGCCACCTATCTTAAACAACCACTATATTTTCTCCCAAATCAGCTAATTTAGTATAATTTATCCTGTATTAAGTAGCCACCTGTTTTAAGAGGCCACGTTTTCTTAGACAGGTTTGTATATATATATATATATGTATGTATATCATCAGCCCAATATGAATTTAATTTCAAAGCCACTGTATATACATGTGTGTGTGTGTGTGTGTGTGTGTGCGTGTGCGTGCGTGTGTGTGTGCGTGTATGTGTGTGTGTGTTTCTACGTGTGTGTATGTGTGTGTGTCTGAGTGCGTTTGCATTGTGTGTGTGACTATGTATAAGTGAGAGAAAGAGAGAGGAGAGAGAGAGTAGGCTACTGTGTAAAATAAGGTTCTGTGGCAGAGGAAAATTAAAATATAATGAACTGCTAACGCGTATTTTTAAATATTGGAGTTTGGTACAACTTGCTCAGATGTTAATTTTCATAAATATGGTAATTATGTGCATGTATAAAATAAGGTAATTGTGTGTGAATACTCGTACATGTGGCAATTATAGGTAAATACATGCACATGGCCATACAGTAATTTTGTATACACATGATATAGCAACAACGATAATAGTTTTATAATGTACATGTAATTATTTTAATGTCTCTGGATAATTACATGACGTATGCAGTGAATTCCTGCGCTACTCTATCATCATGGTCTATTAAGTGTCCGTGAACGTTTATTTCGACGCAGAATCCTTAAAGTTGCGTGGTACCAAATCACGTGATTTCCAGATCAGAGTCCAAGGTCCAAATTTAAATGCATAAGGAGTAAATGTAACTGAAGCTGTCATTGGTGGATATATGTGACAGTTGTTATTTGCGCAAATAGTATGACATATACCCTGTCATTTCATGCTCTTTCTCTCGCTCTCTCTTCTCTCTCTCTCTCTCTCTCTCTCTCTCTCTCTCTCTCTCTCTCTCTCTCTCTCTCTCTCTCTCTCTCTC
>JAULBS010035993.1:0-10118 GCA_032355785.1 Symmetromphalus regularis
TTTATCCATTGTTACCTATTACATTGAAGGTAATGATTATTTTACTTTAGGTTGTCAGTGTTTAGTCTTACTCTGACCGAGTCTGAGACAATCGAATCACATGTGGCAGTTTTTGTAAATAGATTTGTAGGTCGTTAATTGATAGATCTTTTGTGTTTTTTTTGTGTTTTTTTGAAAACTGTGACACCAATCTAACAATTAATCAGGGTGCATTTTTTTGTAAAAAAACGTTTTTTAGTTCCTGCTAAATGTAACGAGTCAATCCGATCATCAAGTTTGAGTTTTATCTTTAGGAGGTTGGGCTAGTGAATTTTTAAGTCGGGCTAGTGAGTTTTAAAATCACTGGTCCAATGGCTAGTGGATTTAAAATAAATTCTAGAAGCCCTGGGCTTTTAGATGTCAGGCATGACAAGACAAGACAAGACAATTTTATTTCAGTATAAAGGCCATAGGCCCATAATACAAACAGAGACTCATTCATTTTTTTGCATTTTTGTTGTATTTGCACAGTATATTATTTTCTAACTATATATATTTCAATTTTTTTGCGTATTATAAAGATAAATACATTGAATAATACATCCAAATTTTCTGATGTCTTAATATCTATAAAGGTTTACAATGAATGTGTTTTTTTTAATGAATTTTGAAATATGATGATCTCTTAATACATTATAATGGTTACATACATGTACCAGTAAAATATGGAGTTCATCCTCATTATATTGTAAGCTATGATCCACACAATAAGGACAGTTTTTTCAGTGTAGGCTATTAGATGTTAGGCATGTTATGTTTGCAACTCTTGTCTCAGATGAAAACTTCTGTTGTCAAGGTATCTTTTGTATGCACTTTGCCACAGAGAGGATAACATGTATTATGGCGTTTTTACACCACCTTTGGACCACCGACTGGAACAAGAAATAGCAGAATAGATTTTCTGCAAGATGAGTTGACTATAAGTGTACAACAGAAATCTAGTAACATCACTAATGGCTCACACAAATGCACCAGTCTCCATTTGGTGCAGATTAATGATAGCTTCCCAGCGACCACGACATTAGGAAAAAATCATAGGGTTCTCCCAAAAATCTGTTCTGTGCCATGGTCATGTTAGATATGGGCTGACAGAATTTTTCAGGTGATCAAATCTTAAGGACATCGTAAATTGACCTTACAGCCATCATGCCATAAGGTCACTGTATGATGCCCGTACGATGTCCTAACGTCATTGGAGCATCATGTAGCCTCCCTGCAATGTCTAGCAGAGTTCTTGCAGCACCATTCCATTACAAAAGTGCCCCTATGAAATGTTTGCAGTGGGTTACTGATTTTTTAAATTGCATTGTCTTCAAAAAATTATAATTCTGCATTAATAGTTTCCGATGATCCTACAATGCCCAAAAATTGGCCTAAACTCAACAATGTCTGTAGGATGTCGCCGGTGCCTGTAGGATATCATCAAAAACACATACCATACAAGCATCTTACCCACTTACAATGAATGTATTTTATGACTGAGCCATAATAAGAAAGTTTAATTTAGAGAAAGTGCTGTTACAAACCTTTCATCTAGAGTACTATCATATCAAATGCAGAGATTAAAGTCTTTATCGGAAGGTTTTTCATTTATAACCAACACAAAGTAAAATGGATGTTGCAAAAATATAAGCAATTTGGCTGAATGGACAAGGATGAGATTAAATGAATATTTTTATTAGAAAGAAAATATTGAAGAGAAAAATAAAGTAGCTTGAGTTAAGAAAAAAAGTAATTTCCATCTTCTATGAGTAGTAATAAATAATTAGATGCATATATTGAGGTGGTTAAGAACGACGTTATCAATAATATTAAGAAGAAAGTTGACACAAATTTGATGAAGTCTAGACCTTGACCGTGACTCAGTATTTAATAATAAAGCCCAATCACTGACAATTTTTTTTTACAAATGTTAAAATAACAAGTCAGTTGCTAAAATAACTAACAGAAATTGCATTTTGTGTACTCAGTCTTTAGCGACTTTCCCATGTTATAGATAAAATACATCATGTAAAAGAAAAAAGTAAAGTTTGTTTTATTTAAGGACACCTCTAGAGCACATTGATTTGATTTTTATCTTATATTCGGCTATTGGACGTCATACATATGGTCATTCTGACATGTCTTTAGAGGAAACCTGCTGTTGCCACATAGGCTCCTCTTTCCAATAAGCAACAAAGGGTCTTTTATATGCAGTCTCCCACAGACAGGACAGTACATACCACGGCCTTTGATGAACCAGTTGTGGACCACAGGTTGGAAAGGAAAATAACCCAAACTGCAAATGGGTCCACTGAGAAGGATTGATCCGACGACTGACAGTTTCACAGGTGGAGCTATGTCCCACTCTAAATAGATCATGTATCCTATAGGTTTAATGTACAACTTCTGTACAACTTCCTCCTTGAATGAAGTTTATGATGGCACATGTAGGTAGATTTTTTTAGAATCTGTTGTTTGCGAAGTTTCTGTTATTAAAGTAACAATGTTACAAAGATTTAATATATTAATATGGGAATTGTTTCACTTTATGATTGACTATTAATAACAGACAGAAGTTGTACAGGTAATTCTCGGACATCCTGTATTTTATGTATCTTTCTTTAAAACTCATAAAATAGTAAATATGATTTATAGCCAATGATAATGCATTTTTATTGTTAATAGGAATTCAGGTAAATGGTCTGGTGTCATTATAAAATTTAACTTGAGATGATAGATGTAAAAACAAAGCAACATTTATCTTGGTACATGTATACATGTGTAAGCTAGATTTATAAAATCTGTTAGTTTCATCTGTACATAATGTTGGACAAAAATACTAAAGCCTTTATTCTTGGTATAAGCCTATCTATTAAAAACCATTGCCTAATACATCTTTTTTATCTTATTATATAAATACATTCAGTATATTTCCTAAAATAACAAGTTTCTAATTATCTGGCTATTAAATGCTAAAATTGTTGAAATGGTAAATCCTTTTATAATAAGCTGTACTAAAGTACCGAAGCTTTATTCTCAGTATAAGCTGGATCTGTATAAAACCTAATCTCACAAGTAGACCTGATTAAGTTCTTTGTAAAGAATTGATGGAGGAAACTGGTTTATTGTAATATTACAGAGTACATCTGTTGTGAGAGTCGAAGAAAGCAGCACTTAACATATTAAGAAAGGTTGACTTATATCTAATCATTTCCCACTGCTGACACTATTCAGCAGCCTCCCCTGAATTCCGCAGAAAAATTTATTAAATTCCACGGTAGAATTAGCTATATTCTGCGGTGAGAATTGGAAAATTCTGCGTCAAATTCTGCAACATGAAAATTGAAAATAATAGTTAAAATTTAAACTAAATATTTTTTTAAAATTAATTCAAATCTAAATTTCCATGATATCACCAGGACACAGTACTCCAACCAAATCATTAAGAAATATGTCAGATTGTAGTAGCTGGTTGTGATATTCGTATTCGTGAAACTTATATAATTTACTTCTAACGAGTCTTCGGCAGTTTCTGTAACCTAAATAACTAACAACCACTCCATAACCTATGACGTGTTAAGGAGGACGAGCACAAGCGAACAATTTTCCAGGTTACCATCGTCTTTTATCACATAATGTCTATAAGCACAAAAACCAATCTAGCACGTGGATGGGAGTGATCGCCCTCCTGAATTTGTCACATGTGGCGTGTTCAGTTTGTTCTGTGTAGACGGAAACAAAGGACTGAATGAAGTTATAACCCGCAAACAAATCGCAACATCTCGACCATTTAATACGTTGCCTTCTTTAAAGAAACAACTTTATAACAGTGCTTCATTTTATTTTTTTCAAAATGTGACATTTATATTGATAGTGAGGTGATTTAAAAAAAAAAATCCACGGCGTAATATGACAAATTCTGCAAGTTTTCTGCATGAAAATTTATTTTCCACAGACGTATGAGAATTCTGCACTGTGATGCAAATTCTGCAAATTTTTCCGCGTCCACAGAATTCAGGGGGGACTGATTCAGTAGTAGTGATAAGTAAAAATTGACTAAGTGTAGTTACATTATATGTGTATATTTCTCTGATGCCATCAAATGATAGCCATGAGTGTATTAAAGTTCTGTTCTGTTCTGTAAACATGATCATTGAATTTATTTTTGACAAAACTCATTCTGGAATCTACAGAAGAATCTCAATAAGAGCATGACAAATGATTAGTTTTTGTTTGATTGATGTAATTCAATAAAAGAAAACTTACAATTTTAAAAGTAAAATGAGCTAAGATACATTGTACATCATTTTTAATAGATCAATTTCAGATTGTTGGTTGTCAAAAATAATGTAAAATTGTTACAGTTAAAGATTTTAAACTTTGCAGAATTAATGCTAAATATTTATGTATACATGTAAAATTACATGAAAAATGATGAAAGACAAATTGGTAATAAATATTAGAGATACATGTACATGTACACATTACCATATTGTCACTGTTATATTTTAGTACTGTAAATCATGAAATTAATGCAAGCAACTAATTAATGCAAAAAATGCGACGAACACATCGACACAATAATTAATTGACGCATTTTATTTTCTCATAAAAGGTAATAGGTGTGCAAAATTTTTTAAAGTAAAATAAAGACCTCGTTTTAAATTATGATGAATATTATAAATAAATCCACCCAAAATATATAATATATCTGTAACTCCCATAACTAATGGTGAATTTGAATAAAAATAAATTAAAAATAGTTCAGTTTACTCCGTTAAAAAACGGAAGTAACTGGTAATCTTTTGTGCTCCAAACTAATTTGGTGTAACATGTACAGATACCAGTGTAGTCAATTATAGACAATTGCTTTTGTTTCGAAAGTTACGCTGGAAAATCTGTTTAATTAATAAACTGCTCTATTTGGAGATGACTAATAATGTTCTTGAAAAAATCAGGAATTCCGTTTCAGATAAGTTTTTCTCCGATTCAGTCGGCTTTCCGTTATCACGGAAAATCATTGCCTCAAAGATTGCCGCTATGAAAAATACTATAGTCTGTTTAAGCTATTTATAGTATAGACTGCTTTCGACATGAAAGATGAAGCAAAAATAATATGATTACAGCAAAGGTAGTTTTTTTTTTTTTTTTTTTTTTTGACAAATTAATATGAGTGTGCATTTTTGTGCACTTCTGCATGGACACAATAATTTCTTGATGCATTAATTTCATGATTTACATAACATATTAGCAAATTTTGATTCATATAAACAGTGTATATCAACCCACTGTTTTACATGTAGAGTGGTGTGTTGCATAAAAGTATTTGCACAAATAATTACTGTTACCAATTATTCTATTAATCACAGTGTAGTACTAGTTACTCCATATACGTTGCCAGTTCACCTCAAACTATGACCTGAAATATTTGATTTGGTGCAGTGCAACCATAAATTGTCAGTGTGTGAAATGGTGAAATCTCTGTGGACTTACAACTGATGGCGATGGCAGTGTATTAGGCATGCTCGAATGACCAATAGTTACAGTTCATTAGATGATCAAGCAAGCCCAATGGGATTGGTATATGCCTAGTATGCTATGGAAAGGAGCGATAATTTAATGACATTCCTGCACTTTGTCTATTTTGAAAAGGAAAGGAATGTTTGTTTAATGACACCCCAACACATTGTTTATTCATACACTATTAGGTATCAGATATGTATAAGCCTCTGTGGTCCAGAGGCAGGATATCAGACTCTCAAGCTGAAGATAGTAGTTCAAAACCCATTGCAGGTTGGCTCACATTTGACTATGTGTCAAAATTGCCAAATATTTGACATCCAGTAGCCAATGATTAATAAATCGATGTGCTCTAGTGGTGTCATTTAAAAAAAAAGTTTCAAACATTTAGTATTTTGTGACTCATGGTCTTCAGAAGAAACCTCTTACCACCACTTAGAGTATTTCCAGTTAGCAGCAAGATATCTTTTAAATGCAGTTTCTCACAGACTGGATAGCACATAGATGTACATGTACCATGTCCTCTGATAAACCTGTGCTGGGGTGTGATTAAAAATGTATTTTAATAGTGTTAATTATTGCTGTTTGTAATAATATTGTTATATGTTGCAGTGAGACAATGAGGCTGGACACGGGGCTGATTGTTGAGGTATGGAACAAGGGCATGCTGTGGGACAAACTGCTTGGCCTCCACTGGCTCCCGCTGACTAAAATACACCATTCCAACCAGGTATTTATTAGTCTCACAACACACTTTATTTATATCTTCTTTGAGCTGAACATTTTACATTGTACTGTTATGACTACAGGGTATCAAAAAATGCAATAAAAATATTTTGTAATCTTTCCTCTTGCAGTTACAGTCACATATATTCTGAAGGAAAACAAAATGTACTTTAATGTGATATATACACACGCACGCATGCTCACTCACTCAATCACACACACATGTACACACACACTCACTCACACACTCACTCACTCACAGACACACACTCACACACACACACACACACAGACACACACACATACACTCACTCAGTCACACACACACTCACTTACTCACACACACAGACACACACTCACACAGACATACACACACTCATTCACTCACTTACACACATAGATACACACACACACACACACTCACTCACACACACACACATACACACACATACAAACATACATACACACACACACGCTCTCTCTCACACACACACATACATCATACATACATACATACATACATACAGACATATATACATACATACACACACACACGCTCTCACTCTCTCTCTCACACTCACACACATACACACATACATCATACATACATACACACATACATACATACATACACACACACACACACGCTCTCACACACACACGCTCTCACTCACACACACACACACACACACACACACACACACATACATACATACATACACACACACACACATACATACATACATACATACATACATACATACATACATATACATACATATTTTTAATTATAACGAGAAAACAAAATGGTGGCCAAAACGTGATTGGGATAGACCATCAGTGGATTTACACCAGTAACAATAGCAACACCAGGTGCTCCAACCTTGGCTTTGTCAATTTGAAGTAGTAGAAAACATCAACAAACAACAACAACCTACAATTCCAAGAATAATATTCTACCCCTTGTTTTGGTCACCAATGTTTTCCCTTGTTTTAATAAAAAAAATCGTAAATTTATCTTTGTATTCCTCCTTCCAAAATCTATGGATCCTCCTCTGCATCTTGCGACTAGACGTCAAATGAACTTTACTCGTGATGTGGGTTATTCTGTAAGTGTTGTTATGTAGCTTTGATGCAGGTCGAATTGATGTAGGACGGAGTTTATGGGTGTATAAAATATGTTGTTCGAAACCGCGAGCGTTACCCGAAATAAAAACTGGCGAAAAAAGTGTGTGGTTTAGACCCTCTCTAGCCCCTGGTTCCTACGGGTGTGATGTACAAGGAAAGATTAATTTATTATTAAATAAACAAGATTGTGTAAAAATAATAAAATCACGCAAACTTCCATTGTCTCTTTCTTGTTTCAAAAAGTTTGTTTTATTTAACGACGCCTCTAGAGCACATTGATTTATATTTTATCTTCGGTTATTGGACGTCAATCATGTTGTCATTCTGATATATGTTTTAGAGGAAACCCGCTGCCGCCATATAGGCTACTCTTTTTCGATAAGCAGCAAGGGGTCTTTTATACGCACCGTCCCATAGACAAAACAGCACATACCGCGGTAGTGGGGCCCTGGGCAATTGCTCCCTTTGCCCCTTATAAACCCAGCCCTGCGTATAATGTAGAACTAAACTTTTGAAGTTTACGTTTATACTGTGTCTTTGACTGTAAAAAGTTTGTCTCTTTTATGTCTTTAGTGAACATTTTTAGTAGGTAAATTTTTATGTTTTATGAGTTTCATAGTTTCATACATTTATAAAAGTAAAGTTTGTTTTATTTAACGACTCCTCTAGAGCACATTGATTTTTATCTTATCATCAGCTATTGGACGTCAATCATATGGTCATTCTGACATATGCATTTAGAGGAAACCCGTTGCCGCCAATAGGCAACTCCTTCCGATAAGCAACAAGGTGTCTTTTATATGCACCGTCCCACAGACAAGACAGCACATACCACGACCTTTGATGAACCAGTTGTGGACAACTGGATGGAATGGGATATATGCCAAACTGCAAAAGGGTCCATTGAGAAGGATCGATCCGATGACCGACCGGTTCGCAGGCGGACACGCTACCGTTTGAGTCACGCACCCCTCTCCCGTTTTATGCTTCTATACTTAAAGGTCACAGATGTAAGTCACAGATGTAGGTCACAGATGTAGGTCACAGATGAGTAGCAGCGCACGAGAACCTAATTTATTTCGTGGCCTATTAAACCAAATTTTAGAATCAAATTCCAATATCACGTGTTTATCATATTGGATTACAGAGGGGAGTACAGGAGGTCCGGACATCCAACCCTCCTTTACAATTTGTTTTTACCTATATTTTCCGAGTGGAAGGACGTGAAAATTAACCATTTTTTCTCAGTCCTATTCACCCATCACATTAGGACCCCCCCCACCCCCTTTCAGAAATCCTGCATCCGCGCCTGGATTAACTATACCATGTGTTTTAGACCGTGTTTCTTTAACGACGGATTATGTATGATACGGAAGATTATCGCTCTCTAGTGATTATAAATAAATACTGAAATGTTTATCAGATGGAAAAAAAAAAAAAGGAATTATCCTCAATAACATATCATGTATGTATTTCTAGAAAAAATCCAGTAAAGCTCATAATCATATCTTTAAGAAACCACAATTTAATACGAATCCTGTTCCGTGACGATATGCGGTCGAGACGGGACCAAAACCAATGCGTATAAAAGAACAAAATTACTACAATACTCCCATTGTCCTACATTTTCTAAGAATAGGAAAATGTAAACATTTGTAAACAACTCGCACAAGCGCTAACACTTGTAGTGATGCCTTTGTTGATTCACAAATTACGATGCGAGTTATCCCACCATGGCCAGCATATTCCCCAGATACAAACCCTATTAAATACTTTTGGGAATGTATTAAATGTACTGATCCAAGTTCGATACATGCAAACAAACAATTGGACGACCAATAACAGGTTGTGCTAAAAATGGGTATTCGAATCTATTAACAACAAAAACAACAACAATAATAATAATAATAATAATAATAATAATAGTAATAATAATAATAATAATAGAAGTTGTAATAGTAGTAATAGTAGTAGTAGTAGTAGTAGTAGTAGTAGTAGTAGTAGTAGTAGTAGTAGTAGCAATACATGTAATTATAACTGTCAAAATATTTGTAATTGTCGAATATACGTATCAATATATAATAACTAGAGACGATGTCTTTAAATGCCGATTTATTGTACTACAGAAGTATAACCGACAGACACCTTTTGTTTTGTGGCTATAAATCAAATTGTTTGATAATGTTTACCTTATAACCATCCCCGTGCTTGGGACGCAAACACTGGTATTCTGTCAGCACGACCATTTGTAATTAATCCGCTCAACTTCCGTCCAGGTCGATACGTGATAAATGACAATGTACGAGGTGCAAAATATGGAAATAACAAAATAATGGTCGAATTTAACACAACAATGTCTTAGCATCGTATCCAAGGAACAGCACAGAAGCATTGTGTGTATCCGAAGACGATAAATATTGACTAAATGGATGCCATTTTTGTTTTAGCAAGAAAGAGAGCTGGGTTTTGTTATTGCTACGAGCTGGTTGGTTGTATGTTTTCGTGCTTATATCCAATTAAGGTTCAAGCACGCTGTCCTGCGCATACAACACAGGTTCCTGTGCTGTCTGTCCAGGACAGAGGTTAATGTCAGTATGTTAGTAGAATAAAGGAAACCCGCTGCTTTTCCCACAGACAGAATAGCAGATACCACGGCCTTTGTTAAACCAGTTGTGGACCACTGGTCGGTGTAAGTGGTATACACCTACCCACTGAGCCTTGCG
>JAULBS010036003.1:0-26602 GCA_032355785.1 Symmetromphalus regularis
ATGTATGTATACCATTTATTGTAAGTCATCAATGTTAGCAGAATAACCATGGCCACCCAAAGTCCAATGGTTAATTTTAAACTTCATCCATCTTCTGACATTTGACATTCAAGTTTGATTTAATCACTGTCAACTTTTCTCATCCACACTGTCATACTCATCGTCAGTGTTGCTACCTCCCTATTAATCTTCATCCTAATCTCCAACCTGCTCAAGAATATATGCCAATTTAGGGGGCAATGCATGTCTTCTGACCATTTTGGTTGCAATCATTCCATCCTTAGATACCCCTCCATAACCCCCAGTTGGATCTGGGATTTCTGGCCAGGCACAGTGAGCTCTCTTCCAAATTCCCCCTAGATAGTTTACTCTCCAAATGTGCTCCTGAAGGCAAACTCGTAGGGGTGGGAGAGCTGAAAGATCAATGTTCTTCTTTAAGTCTAAATACTTTTCTGTCCACAACATTTGGAAGCAGACATTTCTAGGTGAAGGGTGTCAACTTCTTCTTTGCATATTCGTTTGAAGGAGTTTGTCATGTCACACCTCGTGTGAAGATTTAATTTCGAAGCTATAGAATAAGGACATAATCACAGTATGCGAGGGGAAAGCATACAAAATCACAACAGATGTGAAGAAAGTCACAACATCAGAAATGCCAGAAATGCAGAGCAACAGGGATATGATTTTATCCGTGTCAGAAGTCGAGACACAGACATATTTTTCATACGCCTGTACTACGCACCAAGCTTGAAGGTGCACAAAGCTCCTTCGAGGGAATAGGCAAAATATAATCATTATCTCAAGAATGAGTACTCTGTATGCTTGTGATAATGATGGAAATTCTGGATGGCCTTCATGTAATTTGTTAACATTTTATTCAAAGGTTATAATCAACAAATTCAAGTTACCTCATGGTTTCGTATGTGCAAAAACTTAATATTTTGGTTTGCAATCTAATCAAAAATTATTGTCAAATGAACTCGTCCTTTTTGGTTTGTTTGAACACTTCTATATAGCGATCAGACACTGGCAGGTAGACACACATTAAACTACTATTTGTTGGCAGATGAGCTATGTAAACCATCATGTTCACATTGTTTGACATGTTTGGTGGCATCTAAAACAACTCTTTTCTACTTTGAGACAAAAAATGATGACATGTCCTAGTTTCATTTAGTGCCCATATTTCTTTTTTTTACATTTATGACCTATGATGACGTATTTATGAACCCAATTTGCGTATTATAAGATGAATTATATGAATGACACTAAAATCAGCAGATGAAGTGGTCATTTTATGACATAGGGGATGTCTAAGAATCAAATTACAGGCTATTAACAGAAACTATTTCCCCACTGAATGCCACACTGGCCATTTATACTGTCCAGTGTCAAATTTTAAGCAGTCGCTAAATTTGATGACATTTTGACCTCTTTGTTGACCTAATTATTGAACTAATTTGCATATGGCCCTGTATATACAGAGGTATAGGGTGGCCTAAGACAAATATTTCGATGGGTTATTCACTTACCTGTGACCATCATGTTCATAGTTATGGCCATTTCTGTTTCTCTTACCCACAAATGGCGTCACTAATATTTGATGCCATAACAAAGTTCAACATACCAGCAGTGGTATTGAGTCCCTATATTTTCACTGTTAATATCTAAAAAATATATATATTTAGGTAAAATACTATAAATTACAAACAATTTTGTCAATTTTAGGGCATGGGGTGCAAGGTGAGCCCTCTCAGCCCACGGACTAAATAGGCTTGTCAAACCACCCTTACCTAAATTCATAACGGAAAATAACAAATTTTAGGTCCAAATGTATGCCGCCACATTGGTGAGATTAGTATTATTTTGTCAAAAATAGTTATTTTTAGGAGTCAGAACCTTCATAGATATAAAATGATAAAACCAAACTGACAATTTGAAAAACAAACTTGTTTTCACCATTTTTGGTACACAAAAAAAAAAAAAAAATGTCTATATTGTCTGAAGTAGAACCAAGAAGACTGCTATTTTTGGTCTAGGCGACACTTTTTCCATACAATAGGCTCGTCAAACCTCTCTTAACTAAAACACGAAAGCAATTTTATTTGTATTCGCAAGGAAAGTAACCAATTTGGGGGAATTCTGAGTCGAAATGTGTGCAAAATTTGGCTACATTGATGATATTAGTATTCTTTTGTCAAAAATAGTTGTTTATAAGATTAAGAAGTTTCAGAAATATAAAATACCAAACTGACCATTTGGAAAAATAAGATTTTATCCATTTTTGGCCAAAAAAAGAGGCCAAAATGGCAATTTTGTCTGAAGAAGGACCAATATGATTGCTTTTTTGTTTGGCCCCAGCGTCACTGTGTCCATACAATAGGCTTGTCAAACCTCCCTTACCTAAACTTCTGAAAAACGGCCTCTATATCTTAGACTAACACGTTCGCTTTACGTTTCTTTTTCATTTCACTGCATTAATAAGAAACGGAAACGATATTACTTGTATTGTCACTTCTTTGATATCACATAGGAAAATGTATTCACTGCGCATAACAAGACCTCAAACCGAAATAAATTTCAAGAGTTAATTTCTGTTGACTACTTCCGGTTTTGAAAGGAAACAATCCGAAATAGTACGATCCTTTTCACAGTATCACTCATCTACCGAATGACAGAAATAAAAGATCACGTGATATCATCAATCAAAGTGCATTTCTAAAAAATATACTGAATATTAATTAGATGACTTTGCATCATGTCATTTGTAAAGGTTTTGTTCGCGACATGGTCTATTCCGCGTTACCAAAAATAGCATGTTAAACAATAAAGCAGTCAGACGAGACTGTTACATGATCGGAACAAACAATTTATATATATATATATATATATATATTTATTTTATTTTATTTATTTTTTTGCACGGTACTGTACTCGATTAGTGTCGGAGTTCATAGTCTTCAGATAATTCTGGTGTCAGATATGATTTAAAAAAAAATTGTTTTACTTATAATGTCGACGCGATATGAAAATCATGGGAAACTGATTTTCGGTTCTGTGATTTCGCCGAAACTGTACCGACACGTTACTAGTAACAATCAACACTCGTTACCGTGAAATCGTTTAGCCTGTACTTTATAGATTTTTTTCTGCTTGTTTGTTTTAATTTTTTTGCCGGCGGTGAATTTACGTTGTCCAAAAAACCCACATGGCTAACCGTCTGTTCAAATCTAGGCCAAGAACGCGTAAGCCAGACGTAGGAAACCGGTAGTCTCGCGCGTTATCACGATTGCGCGAACTTGCAAAGCAAAAATGGCGTCTGTAGCCGACAAAATCTGTAACGCGATCGTTCTCTGTCACCGTTTGGAATTCAATTTTGTGGTTCACTTCAGCCAGCCGGGCGGATGATTATCAATACTGAACTCACCCGCCTGATTTGAATCCCACACGGGTGGGCGGGCGACCGCTAATCTACACATCTGCATAGGATCCTAATAGAGTAGTCAGTTGTTTGACATCTACAAGTCTAATGCGAGTATTAGTATCTCGTCTAATAAAGTCTTTGCTTTTGATATTTGTGCTCAGAGCGAGTCATATGATAAAAACATCTGTGCCATCAGCAGTGACGATTACAGCTGGGTAGCTTTCAGATCCATGTTTCATATGAAGCAGCAAACGTGTATCTGCTTCCTCTTGGTTGGACTGAAGAACATCAATAATAATAATAATAATAATAATAAAATAATTATAAAAAGAAAAAAAGACGATAATGTGTACTTACGTTGTCCGCTTGAAGACATTGTCATCAGAATAAGTGTGGCTGAAATAAACGAATCATTAAAGTTATGTTATAGGATGTGCAATAACTTAACATATTTTAATTAAAAAAACACAACTACAACAACACATTTAAAACGTAACCGTGTCTTATGTCGATTATCTTTGAAAGTTTTTTAAATTACGTTCTTATGAAAACGAATAGTGCCACTTTAGCAATTTAACATGTCAAATTTCGAACCGAATATTGCGATAACAGCCATTTTGGAAGTAGATGATAGATTAACATTACGTATGTCCATGGTTTTGGTATAATCATTAGCATAACGTTAGAACTAGTCTTTAATTAAAAAACAAAAACAAATAATTACAACAATAATTATAGGATTATTTACGATATATGGTTCTGCATAATAGTTTGTTTTCAGTCCACAAAAAATGTTGTTTTAAAATTCAAAATAGATAAGTGACAGTTCTCAGAACGTAATATAAAATATTATAACTGTTCATTACTGAATTTTTTTTTTAAATGTAAGTGATGATAATAATAATAATAATAAATAATTTATTGACATTTGTTTTCAAATTTGATGAATCAGAACGTGTGGGTTTTTTTCGTAAAATATTTCGTTTTTGTTTTTCGTATGTGCAAATCGGCAACTATTAATAAATTTGTGGCTAAGAACAACCATAATTTACAGTGGTTGCTATTAACGTTATTCCTATTTTATTATATTTAACTTTTTTATTATTATTTAATTTTTTTCTAAATGTTTTTGTGTATGTCTGTATTGTTATTGTAGTTTTGTTTTTAATTATATTTATTGATGCCAAATCACTTGGGTTTGTTTATTTTCTGGAGCTATTTAATAGCTGCATATTTCAATATTAAAAAAATATTTAAGTAAATATTCCGAACAGACAGGAAATTAATTTGACTGGTCGTAAATTAATGGAGATGTTTTGAGTGAGTTTGTTGTTTTAAACGGTATATTTACAAAACGGATTAATACACCAGGGCCTGCGTAGTGCATTTAAAATTTGGGGGAAGGGGGTGTCAATGAAAAGTAAATGGTCAAAGGCAGCAGCGTTCCTATAGGAACCCCCTCACACATCGAATACTCTCCAGATTTTGGCCACTTTATTTTGTCACAGTCTGAAAATATTTTTGTTCAGCACCATGAAGAATTCAACGGAAAATACACTTTTCAAAATAAGAAAACGTTTTTGACACTTGACACAGGGCACAATATTTCACGCAAACCGCCGTTCTGTTCGCGTGTCTGTTACGCAAAATTTAATTTACGCGAACCGTATTTCGGTTACGTCATGACCTGATACTTGATTCGCAGCGTAGATAACGTTATATTGGAACAGTTGAAATGCTGAGAATAGAGTCGAGCCAAAAGTTTAAATGAAATGTCCAAGGACGCTGGGGACAGCTAAATTATCTGTTGCTATTTCATCTTTAGGAATATGATTATGCTGACCTAATATTGGATTGTCTATAAACCGGTCTTACAAAAGTTTAAAAATACCCACATCACAGAAAGAGATTAAAAAAAACAAAAAACATTTGAAACATCACTGTAGAAAAAGTGAAAGTAGTTTTAACAGCGCGGAATTTGGAAGTGTTCATTAAAACAAATAACACTTACCCCCCCCCCCCCCCAAAAAAAAAGGAAGAAAAAAAACACCACATAGCTAACTTTAGCATATATTGTTTTAACTTTGTTTGAGCTAAAAATTATGTATTTAAAACATAATTTAAGGTAACCGACCAGATAACCGACGGGTTACGCAAATATAATTCACGTAACCGAACTATGGGTTAGCTAGGTAAAAAAACACGTGAACCGACTTCCGGTTACCTCAGATTTCGAAATAGTGTCCCCTGTCGACAAACGTTAAACGGTTAGATTGCATGTTAATTGTCGTGTAAATCATTTTAAAAATGCAATGTGGTCAAATTGGTCTCGTAACCTCCAATTGTATATGCAGGGCCCTATATACGTACATAGGAAAAAAAATATTTTCGGGGATGGGGGGTGCAGATATATTCTTGGAACGGACAAGTACCGAAGGTGCGAGGAACTAGGGTGGTCTGTGTGTAGGTGCCCACTATGGGAAGAAAATAATGAAATCTAGAGACTTTGAAATGACATTTCAGGAAGGTTTCATACTTTAAAATTGTATCTACCTAAAATTCATCAAACAACAGTAGCGGATCCAGAGGGGTGCTAGATAATTATTTGTATAATATATTTTTAAGGTACGCGGTTATTAATTTATAAATATATTTATCATAACTTAATATAATTGCCATATTTGCAGAAAATTAAACAAAAAAAAAAAAAAAAAAAAAACCAGATACAATATTACCGGAAATGGCCGATGTTTTGAAAGGAAAGTTACCACTTTCTAATGCTGTCGCCTGCCAAGCCTTATTAAAGCTGTGAGATATCGTCGATTTTAATATACGAGTGAATGAATCATTATTTAACAAGTAATGAAAAAAACTGGAACATGGGACTTTTTTTTGCTATTTCCAAAACTCTAGTCCTTTTTCGCCGAGGTTAACGCAAACAAAACTAATCGTCAAAAATCCATGTTCCAAGTCACGTAAACAGACTATAGACTGTAACACTTTCTAAAAACAGATTACAACTGCGCGAGTGCAGAAGTCCCCCTCCCCAACCCCCCACCCCCACCCCCTTTAATAGACCGGTAAACAGATTACTCCAGGATATTTCCTTTCAAGTCTGTCTCTATTGACTATTGTTCCTTACTGGTATTTATTATAAAAAAAATTCGTTTGACTTTTTTTTTTGGGGGGGAGGGGGAAAGGGTTGTTATTGTTTGGGAGGTTTGCAACTGACTCATGTCTCCCTTCTAGCTACGGCCTTGATACGCATATATAACGAGAGTATGCCTATCTTATCACTAACGCTGTCAGATAACGGGGCACACACGGTCATTATATTATAATGAAATATGACTGTATACCAACCACACAATATTAGGACGTCCTGAGTCGAGACACACAGAAAAATATTCATACTGATATTCCTAAAGAAAGATAAAACCCTGTTTTGCCACAAACATATCCAAAACTATATGCCTTCCGCCATTAATTACGTAATAAGTGACGTCACCGGGATCAAAACAGATCATAATTTAGTGTTGACTGGGAGCGGCATATTTAAATATAGAATGTATTACTAGTATTTCAGACCATCTAGCAAAACAGTATTTAATAAATATTAAGAATAGAGGGGCACCGAAAGTCATTTGAATGCTAAATTAACAACTTTAGAAGCGAAAATAAGGTCGGTGTCACTGAAAATGGATGTATACCCTACAACACAAAGCCTTAAACGCATACTCCCACGGATCCTTGACCTAATTAATTTCCAAACAAAGAATTAATTTTAAAGATAAACATTTGATTTGTCGATAGAAATGCTTAATTCAACTACTTATATAATCATCGCATCTCGTTTATTATCAATATTTTAAAAATAATAATGAATTATGCTCACGGACAAATAAATCGGAACAAAAATAACGAGTTTTTTTCCCGTTGAAGGTGTGACATATATATTTCGAGTCACGTGACGGATATTCCCCCGTTAACCGTTATTTTAAAACTTCTGAATATGTTTGTAGCTGCTAAAACATTTCGTACCAATTTATGTCGTCCGATAAGGAGTTCCGATCTTGAAATTTGACATTTTTTATATGTGAAAACATCTATCAAGTCGACATGGAATTTCCTATACCGTGGTTCAGTTAAAATGTCTTGCGTGATATGAAAACGACATCTAGTATAATAAATGCATGTAAGTTTCATTCGTAATCAATATTTAGACCACAAAGCCCCTTAAATTCCGTGGGACGATGCCTTTAATACATTAAAAGTAGATAAGCTATTATTGCCGGTCATTTAACGCTCTGCAACTACCTGTCCTTAATTCGGCCTGATAAGAGCGAATTATGTGTTTAGTATTTTAACGTTTATCACTATTAGCACAAAAACCGGAAAACCTTGCGTGTTATAGAAAAGGAGAGGGCTAAGGAAATTATAGAACAATGGCACATTGTCTAGTTTATACACGTTTACTGCACTGGTGCTATCTATGGCTCAGACATTTTACAAATTGTCCCATTAAAATTTGCGATTTTGAAGCTTATTTATAGGTGTAAAATTAGTTCTGAAAGTCACCAGAGTTCACCATATGACGTCCGGGTTTCACCCCGTCCCCTTACAACACCATCGGTGTTCGACTGTAAATTTGTAATCCACATCAAAAATGGCTGGGCACGCCCGTGCAAGGGATCTTTTCCAAGCACTTTCCCGCAGACGGAATACCACATGCCATGGATTATTTTGTTACACCTGTTCTCCACCAATAGCTAGAACAAGAAATATTCAAAATAGGTCTAGAGATGGGGATTTATCGGACGACTGGTCGCACTAGAGAGTGCTCCATTTTCCTTCTACGTCCAGCTCCAAATGGCAACGAGGTCATTGTTTAAATACATCTAACATGATACTTATGTTTTAAATCATAATTTATATTTCTGTGAAGTATAGCAATAGCCTACATAATTTTACAATAGTCAGGGAGTCAGTGTCGAAAAAACATTTTGTGATGAAAGTAAACCACCTGTTTAAATATCTTGGGTATATCATATCTTACAAAAAAACACTTTGATGGCACTCTGAGAAATTGCTATGATGGCCGCCAGAGCCGCCATTTTAAATATTTAATGAGGTAAACCCAATATCAGTCCACATTTGTTAATTTTATCTAATTAACTTTGTAACATGTGTAATTATAAGTTTATAAGGTCGATAAATCCATTTCTCACATTTATTTATACCTAACATGCACCACTTATGAAATACCATTTAGTATATGCAGAATTTAATGTAAAAATTCACTTCTTTTTCTATTTGTCAGGGAGCAAATGTATTCCCGTGGGAATTTAATGATGAAAGCAAACAACCTGGTGTAATATTTGAAGAAACACCTAATAAGCCAAAAAAATCTTTGATGGCACTTTGACAACCTGTTCAGCTTACCACCAGAGCCGCCATTTTGAATATATAATTAGCAAGATAGTCAGGGGGCAAGTGTTGTTAAAATAAAGTCCCGTTGAAAATTTAAATATCATGAATATATCATATCTTACAAAAATAAACGTTGATGACACTGAGAAATTACTCAGATGACCGACAGATCCGCCATTTTGATTATTTAATGAGGTAGCCTAATATTAGTCTGCAATTGTTAATTTTATCTAATTAACTTTGTAATATGTTTATACGGTCGAGAAATCCATTTCTGGCATTTATTTTAATCTAACTTTCACCATTTAAGAGATATCATTTAGTATATGCAGAATTTAATGTAAACAGTCACTTTTATCTATAGCAAACCTGTTAAGAAAATAAAATAATGTCGAATGGGAATTTGGTAATGAAAGCAAATCACCTAGTCAGTTATATTATGTAGGCACTAAATCATACAAAAAAAAAAAAAAAAAAAAAAAAAAAAAAAAACCCTGATAGTACTGAGAAATGGCTCAAATGGCCTACATAGCCGCCATTTTGAATATTTAATGAGGCGAACCTAATATCAGTTCGAAACTTAATTTTATACTTGTAAATAAACTGTGTAATACATTTAAATGTATATGAGGTAGAGACATCCGTTTCTGACATGTATTTACACGTAAGATGTACCAGTTTAAAGAAAGTTTTGTATATTCTGAATTTAATTTCAAATTTCACTTTTCTCTATAACACTGAAAACGAACTTATAAAATATTTATAATGTTATTAATTTTATCATGTCTTTTCATCAAGATACAATAGATGAAGGTTTGTTAATTTAGCATTTTATTTGATGGCAGCAGTGGGATAGATTCAGAAGAAACAATGAGCATCTGACAAGTTCTCAATGTAATGACATTTTAGGAATAAATATTTTGTGAACAAATGGTGGATGTTTTGAGAACAGATTATGAAAGTTATGAAAATATACAATTATACATGTACCTCGCAGACGGGTTTGAACCAATCATCTAGAACTCTTGATCTTATTGCACAGTTGCACTACAACAATAAAAAGGGAGAAATTGAATGTGTTAATATGTAAGCAACATCTGTAACCAGCCTTATATCTATCATTGAAGAGTTGAGAAACAAATGCGTCATTATGCTCAGTAGCCATCAAGGACTAAGTGTGATATATTATGCTCTGGAAGAACATCAGGTGCTACAATTAGTTCAAAGTTTCACACTAACAAATTAGAGGTGATATTCTTGCTGAGTACATCTATGTTCCACTTACAACTGAAGAGTTCCAGTCCAATGGTTGATATCATGTCTCAGGGTAGACATGACCAATGGTTTATTCAATGAGAAAAATATTTTTATTTGACATGATGGCCTAGCATAATAATAGAAATAAACGTTATGATAACATTGCCTATATTTGCAATGGATGTTTGGCAATAGTGTGTAGACAAGACATGTCTGACACTTTAAAAAAACAGGTAGTATCAACATTGTGGTCGGCAAATCCAGATCAACATATTAAATTGTCCTAATGCTAATGGAGGGTGAATTAAAAAGTTACAACGTAGTCAAGATGAATTTAGTAGGTGAACGATATGAATTTGATGACCAGGACAAGTATTAAAGGGTTTCAAGTGATCATATATAATTAAGAATGCTAATTTTACAAGAAAGTGTCGATCACATACAGTATGAGACCTTATTTTGGCAATTGATTACATACTGAAAATTGCAACGGTTGTAGTAAATTTAATCTGAGACAGTTGTGAAAACATCGTCAGATGTATGTATTGTACTCAGCAGATTCCTCAGAGATAAGGCCAGGAATCTGAGGACAATGGTTTTTATAATCAAAACTCAATGACATTAATTTTGCTCCCTAATGATTGAAATAAATATCTAGATAATAGCAAAATACATCATATAATGCATTTAAACTCTCAAAAATGGATCGATAACCACCACATATGTAGTTTGAAATAATTGTTTTAAATTTACAATATGATACCATTAAATGTAATTTATTTGGGATCTTTTTTGAATGTTCAAATTTGTTTAATAACCCATCTGACTGATACCACCAAACAAAATACAAAGCCTTTATGCATATGTAGGGAAACCATTGCCTGTTGTTTTCAAATGAAGGTCATGATCAAAATATTTTATATTATATATATTTATTAGTTTGCATGCAGTGGTATAGAGAAAAGTTAATTTTTATTTTAAATTCAACAGTACAGATAAATTTGGATCTATCAACTTCATAAACCTATAATTAAATGTATTACACAGTTTATTTAAATAAAATAATGTTTTAAATTGATATTAGGTTTGCCTTATTACATATTCAAAATAATTACTAAGTCGGCCATCTGAGCAATTTCTAAGTCCCAACAAAGCAATTTCTAAGTCCCAACATACCTAAGATAACTGAGTAGGTAGTTTATCTTCATCACTAAATTTTCATCTTTTCATGATACTTGCTGTAGAAAATTTTGTATTAAATTCAGCTATACTAAATAGTATCTCTTAAATAGTGCACGTTAGGTCTAAATAAATTTTAGAACTGAAATTCTTGATATCACAAACATATAATTACATATATTACACATTTTGGGGGGAATAGAATTAACAGTTTTGAACTGGTTAACTTACCTAATTAAATATTCAAAATGGTGGCTCTGGCAGCCATTTGAGCAATTTCTCAGAGTGCCATCAAAGTTATTTTTGTATGATATGATATAACTATGATATTTAAATAGGTGGTTTGCTTCCATCATCAAATTCCCACAGGACCTTTTTTCTATAGAAAAAAAAATCATTGTTTACATTAAATTCACCATATAATAAATGGTATCTCTTAAAACGTGCGACCGTATAAACCTATATTTACACATTAGATAAAATTAACAATTGTAGACTGATTTTTGGTTTACCTCATTAAATATTCAAAATGGCGGCTCTGGCAGCCACCATAGCAATTTCTCAGAGTGCCATCAAAGTTTTTTTTGTAAGATATGATATACCCAAGACATTTAACAAGATGGTTTGCTTTCATCACAAAATTCCCACGGGACTACACTGGCTCCCTGAATATAAAGTGTTTAGGTCACATAATTGAAAACCCTTTGTGGACTCATTCTCTAATTGGGTTTTCCTACACTGCATATCAAAGGCCATGGTATATACTGTCCCGTGGGAAAGTGCATAAAAAATCCTTTGCTGCTATTGGAAAAATGTTGCAGATTTTCTATAATGATTACTGTAGATCTTGCAAATAATGTGATCATGATATTAATGTGAAAAATGTGTCCATGTTATTCGCATTAATAATATGATGTATTTATTTCTTAGCAATAGTACATATTTGATGGGTTCTTCAAACAAAACAAACAAAAATTAAAATACAAGTACATGATAATCATATTTGATTAAAATCCACAAAAACTAACACAAGACCCAACTCAAGATAGGAGTAAATAATTGAAGGTATTTACTCAATCACTAGACTGATAAGCTACCGGCCACATGTGATGATAACTTAGTGTATTATGTGTTCACTTTTGTCTATAAGCAATCAACCCACACATTTTTTCTGACACATTTGAGTGTTCTCAATTAAGTGAGGTGATCTCAACAACAATGCTTGTGGTCTCAGTTATAGGGAATTTATTATGAGGAGATTGCAGCAAAAATGTGTGTTGTTCGAATGGAAAATACTATACCAAAGGATCGCCATTCGCATTAATTTCATGTCACATTTTAGTCTGACCACCGTCACACACATTAATTTAGTGACATGTTGATTTTATGATTTACAGTATATGTCAAAATTACAAAATGTCGGAAATGCTGTGGCCGTTGATTAATAAATCAATGTGATCTAGTGGTGTTGTTAAACAAAAAACAAACTTCAAATTGATTATATATTCAAAGAAGTACATAATTCTATTACACTTATTAAATTAGTCATGTGGGTCTACATGATGAATGTGGATTAGACAGATGCTAGCTGTACAAACAGGCAAATCACCTGCCTTTGGTTACTGCATTGAAGTACTTAGATGCAGGTTATGTAAAAAGGAAAAAAAGGGTTGTTTATTTAAGGACACCTCAGCACATGTTTATTCAGCACTATTAGGTGTTGAACACAGTATCTGCCACTCATGTTCTACTGAGGAAACCTACTTTCGACTAGAAGCAAAGGATTTTTCATATGTAACTACTCACAAACAGCACATGCCATTGCCTCTGTTAAACCATTTGGGTCAAAACACAGCCCAAATGTTTCCACTAAAGGGGATTGATCCTATGATCCATCATACCTCATGATATAAAAACTGTACTGTGTTTCCAGTACCACACCATGATCATCAGCTGATGTATAGTCTGCAATATCGCCAGTGTTCAGATGATAGAAATATATACCAAATTTTGTTACAATATGCAAAATATATGTATTAAAGGGGGAATATAAAAAAGGATATTTGGTACAAAAAAGGATAAATTGATTAGCATAATAGAAATAGATTTTTCCCTAAAAAAACACACAATAAAACTACACACCATAAAAACTTCCTAGTATGTGCCAGTATATACCACAGAAACAACAAATAGTGAAAAATGACCTACATTTATTATATACAAATTAGGGAAATATGTTAACAAAAATAAAATGATAAACTCAACAATTGGTAATTCCACTGCCATGGATATGACCATCAGAAAGATTCAACAGAATAAAGGTATACCATCAAATCCTCACAAAGCAGCTTTGGTTTCATTGTGTGCTTAGAAAACAACTCCCCCCTTCCCCTCCCGCCATATTATAAAGTACAGCTCTTGTACTGACAAGTCATTATTACATTTGTAAAAGATGTAACAAGTGTAGATCACCAGCCTAAAACACTGGCTAGTCGGTAGAGTTCTCTTCCAAATATAATAATTTCCACAAACCACAAAGACATGCAGAACATCTTTGTTTAAATTTTCTAAGCAACTGTGGTCAGTGTAAAATAGTTGGCTTATCACCATCTGTATTAAAGGTTTGAAAATGGAGGTAGAATGCTGTGAGCTTGACTGACCTCTGACATTTGACCCAAGTGGTCATCTGGGATTCCTGCAAAGAACAGGGAGATATGATAACACCTAGCATGTTGAGAGGTGAAATATCAGTTATATGATATACACAGGGTCAACCCAGATTAACAGTAGGCTTGGCAACACATTCCTTTCTTATCTTGTAGGACCAGAATTTTTTCACCAATAAAAATCAACTTTTATTTGTTCTTACTGTAAATAACTGGTAGTACATTTAAAGGCACATATTCTATTTACAAAACATTATGTTTTTCAGTATATTGAAAGTATGTTTAATTACTACCAACTAAAATCTAAATATATATATTCTTTATTTTACAAAAAATGTCTATATATTATCATGGTAGTTTTCAAACAATATTTTCCCTTTGAAAATGGATATGCATTCATTTCTCAACCTCTGAGCCTGAAAACAGAGTTATTAAATACGCTAGCAGTGAAACATTTCAAGGACATGTTTAAAACAAATGTGAAGGTGGGTTATGTCCCTTTAAGATGGGGTCATGAGGTGAATGGAATTTTAATGGGTCATTTATCACTGCATCTTCAGATGAGATTAAATTTCACAAAAACAACTGCCATTTCCCTCAAACAAAATGAACATATTATTTCTGCAAATCAGAATAACATTCATTTTTTCCTTTAAATCAGAATAGTTGTTTTATTGCTAAAATGGATAGCTTACTAATTTATTTTTAAAATCCCACCTGATTCACTCATTCTTCATAATAGAAATAAAAGGGTAATTGTGGAAGCATAGCTGAGGGTGAGGAGGGGGGGTGGACACTCCTCTATTCTTCAGTTGCTTTTGTTTACTACAGCTTGTATAAAAACAAATAAAGAAAACTTGTACATTCACTTCCAGTCCCCCCCCCCCCCAACTGCAGTTATAAAATAATGACACCCCTTTACCACCATCAGCAATTTGGAAATACCAATGGCTATGTTCCCCATTTGAAAGGCATAAGAAAAGTAACATCTGTTTAATGGCACCTTAGTACATTATTTAATCAGTGGCTATTAGGTGACAAACGTATGTGTAGCACATGGTCTACAGAAGAAAACATCACTCACCATATAGGCTAATTTCTTCAATGAGCGAGTAAAAAAAACATTATATATCACTGCTTTTGCTAGATCAGTGATGGACCATTTGCTGGAATATGAACTAAGCTAATGGATCAACTGATGAGAATCAACCTGATAATCACTGTATCTCGCTAGACACTCACTGAGCTATTTTGCTGCTCTTGGAAGAGTACAAATGGTTCTTGGTTAAAGTTATTATAAGTCTATCCGTTTTCCTACTTTTTTTGCTATTGTTGTAGAATAACAGTTTAAAATATATTCATTACAAAAAAAAACACCAACAAATCTGTCGAAAATTTACACATACATGTAACTTTAATAATACTGCTTTAATAAACTTTTCATTGTTTATTGTTACATTACTTTGTTTCTAGACACTATTAACACATTCATTTGTAATGACTTATCTAGTATTTAGACATTTCTTTTTACAGTGCATCACCAAGCAAATGTTTATTTGACATGACCATACCCACAGAAAAATTACATCTTGGCTTGAATACAGAACACCCACTGTTCCCAAAATCAAGATAGCCAATTATATCTATTTTTACTGCAAAATAATTACCTTTCCTGTAGCTAAGAATATTGCATAGCTATTATTTGATATATTTTTAAGTTTTATTTTACATGATAGTTTCATTAAAGAAACCTTTTATACATATACTGGTGAAGAAGATGAAAGCTATTATAAATACTGTAATGGCCGTAAGACTGCATTTTTCATTACTTGTTTTACTGATTGTTTTTTGATCACCTCCATTAAATAATGGTCTAACAAGAGAAAATAATAAAATTATCCATTCTTTATTATTATCCTTTATTATTATTATTTTTTTTTTTACCAAAAAATATAACCTTTTTGCCAAAAATAATTGACTTGAACATAATTTTTTTTATTATACTGTTATATAACCCCAAAAATTATTTTCTATAGACAACGTGTCACGAATGCCATTTTGAACCTGATAGCTGCTGATTAGACAATGTGCTTAGATGCTATTAAACCAACATTCCTTTCCAGTCAGTTAACAGTATACAGCATCATTACATATTAATATAATTAACCTTTCTATGATGACAGTTAGTCTGTGATTAGGAGTCATTTGATGGCGGTCAGAATAGACCAATTGCTAAGTAAATAACTAAGTTCTAAATGAAAAACATCAAAACCTAAACTGATTTTGTTACAATGATGTGATAAACACTGAAGATGGGAAATCAAATCCTGCCAGAATCTCAAGAATTGTATTTGTATTTGCAACACAGAAAGTTTGGGCTATTTTCCGTTTCAACCAGTGGTCTACAACTGGTTCACCAAAGGCCTTGGTATGTGCTGTCCTGTCTGTGGGAAAGTGTATATAAAAGAACCCTTGCTGCTTATCAGAAAGAGTAGCCTATATGGCAGCAGCGAGTTTCCTCAAAAGAAATAGGTCAGAATGACCATGTGTTTGACATTCAATAGCCAATGATAAGATAAAAATCAATGTGCTCTAGAGGTGTCATTAAATAAAACAAACTTTACTTTACTATTTATTTCTCTGTTATAGGTAAATGGGAATGTATTTGTGGTGTACAACATGGGCACCACAGACCACCCTATTGGAGAGTTGTTTGAGAAAGTGAATGATGGCAAATACCATGTTGTGAGATTTACCCGATCAGGTGCTAATTCTACAATACAGGTTGATGGGTCAACTTTGCAAACGAAGAACCCTAAAGGTGAGTTAAAAAGAAATAGGTCGTAGTAATGTTTCTTCTTTGACGTGAACTGTACGTGTGGTGATACGTTTCATAGTTTGTTCACTTCACATCCATCATTATTGTGTTGTCAGGTTCTCAAAATCCATAGAACAAATTTTTTAATTATTAAAATGTTTAATGAACCTTTAGACATCAAATTAAACTGAAATATATATGTATAACATGATTGTTAAGCAATATGGTATAGTAATATAGTAATTGGAAATAAATTGCAATACAGCTTTTGTTTTGCACTTTTCATAATTTTCACTGAAATATTGTAAAAGAAATATATCTAAAAAAGAAAAGAAATCAAGACTTTAGGACATATTTTAAGAATTGTTATTTTGTATAAAATATGTCACATGTTGTGGAAGACAAATACTATCAGCTTTTTTAATGTTTTTTAAAATTTCTTTGTTGCCAACGAGGATAATGATGCATCAGTGGAAATATGTTAAATTCAAAACTGCTGCTTGGATCATTAACTAATTAGTCTTCAGTATGTTTTGTTTTGTTTCATGTGCTCATATGAATTTGGAGATATATTACAAATAAAAAATCTCCATTCATTAAAGAGTAAATTATATGTAAAAATCTGTCCGTTATATGTAGAATATTGAGCCGTAAACATTTTTTATTCCATATGCCACTGTATCAGTATATTTAGCTGTTCAATTTGGTGAGAATTACAAAATTACATTGTATTTCAAATTATTTTATCTGTGTTCATATTGTTTACAGCAGTTACAAATTATTTATAGCTGTGTATCAAATAATGTATATTTCAGCTTTAGATTATTTGAAACAGCTATAATTAATTTGTAGCAGTTGTAAATAATATATAGCTTTTTCAAATTATTTACAACTGTGTTTCAGATTACTTATAGCTGTGTTTCAAATTACCAGAAGCAATTGGACAGATTGTTATTATTTTATTTTGAAATTCCTACTTTTTATGAGCACTGTTTAATACATTTATTTAGACTTACATACATTATGTTTATGGCAAATTTATGTATGTGTAATAAATATAATTTTTATTTACTTATTTATTTTGATATTGCTTGAATCATTTTTATAATATTTCAAAATGTCATCTGTAATGTAATTTTATATAGAGTACTTTATATACCAAGTTTTGTATATGATTTATGGCTTTGTTAAATGTCAACATTTTGTGTTTAAATTTTAAACTTTTGTTTGTATCAAAATGTCCCAGAATGTTTAATTTGCAGATCAGGAAAGAATAATGATACATTTTAGGGTACTGAAATTAATCATCTTCCCTTGTGAATTGATTTCAGATTTGAACAACTTTACATAATTTTTTTTAATTGATAGCAAAGCTTTTTTTCAATAATGTATATAAAAAAATTAAATTTTTTCAGAGATTCTAGATAGTTTTATTAATGTACATGTAATACACTGTTTTCATTATTTTTATATTTTTCTTCCAATTATGATGTATTAGGGAAAGAGGGAATACTGATTTACTTAAAAATGTTTTTAGGGTTTATTTTTTATCTGGAGATCATTTAAAATTATCATAACATTGGTCGTTTTCTTTTTAAATAATAAAAATATAATATTGTAAACATAAAATTACAATTTTTTCTGAAACTGGGACTTGGGATATATCACATATAATGATTTTTAATCAACTTTGTAGTGTGAGTTACCTATATTTAAGAGTTGTATGCATAGTTATATTTGTATGACTGAGAACATGTTTATCATTATGAATGGTCCACTAGTTAACTGTTATGAATATTGTCCATCATTAGGCATTGCTTTAATCAAATTGTTATGTATGTGTTTCTTCTTGATTGAATATTATTGTAAAAGTCAGTCCAAATTTACAGTATAAAATTAATAGTCAAATGGCATATTATGTCTCAAACCATAGTTTTTAATTTGATTGTCAGACATCATTTTTTTGTTTATTAAATTATTACTTTTAAACAAAAATAACTTATATGACAACTTTTTCTCTATTAATGTCTATTATGCATATGCAATGTTTGGTTTTATTGTTTTGAACATTTATTTATAAAGACCATCAGTATTCGGACAGTTGTTTCTGAAAACGCAAACTGTCAGTTCTATTTGTTGTTTATTAATGGTTTTTGCTTTCTTTTTTTAATAATAACAATTCTAGAATACGGAATTTTAATATATTTTTTTATAAAATAACATTGTTTAAATTTGTTTAAGAATATTTATGGGAGATTAAAATTTTTCTATAATTGTAATAATTATAAGCCTGGTGGACTCGGTCTCTTATTGAGTTTATTCCCATCCTAACTAACATCCCACAACTATCATATCAAAGGTCATGATATTTACTGACCTGTCTGTGGGAAAGAGCATATAAAAGATTCCTTGCTGCTGATGCAAAAATGTTCTTTTTTTTTTTTTTTAAAGACATTGTGTCAGAATTACCAAATAGTATACGTCCACCAGACAATGATTAATGAATCGATGTGCTCTAGTGTTATTATTAAACAAACAAAAAGATATATAATAATCTCAAATGTTGGTCTATAACTAATACTATATTTATTTTTTAAATTTTGGACTGGCTTATGGTTTAAAATTTGTTTTATTGTCAAACTGTTTGCATTAATTTACATTTCCTAGTCTTCTCCTGGCTTTTGGACGAGGTCTATGACCCAGGTAAAAACTGAATTCAGTAGGTTACTGTGGTAACTACACTGCACCAGTTTATCCATTACATTCTTTGATGTACTGATTCTCAGATTTCAAATTTCATTAATGTTTGTTATTTCCCTTGTTTTATATTTATCTAAGAATAAGTTTTGGTAATTAGAAACTTTATAACTCTTCTTGTTTATGATTTAACTAATAGTTAACCAGTTTAGTACAGGGTTATTCATAAAAAGAAAGGAAATAACTGATTGGTGAACATAATTAATGCAAGAAAGGGAAATAACTGATTGGTCAACATAATTAATGCAAGAAAGGGAAATAACTCTTGTTGGAGCATGTCGTGAATGACACATCTGATTGGGAACTTCACAGCTCACTGTAAATCACAATCACATGCTTCAGGAATTAATATCACAAATAATTATGTTAAGTTATTTTTCATTAACATAAATAATTTGGTTTTAAAACTGTTTCACCTTTGTGTACATTAAAGATGATTTTGTAATTGGCATGCACTGAATTGCTGGGTGTGAAAAATTGAAAAGCCTTTTTTTTGTCACCAGTTATCACATTACAGATAAATTTGTTTAATTTAAAGAACTTTTTAATATTATTATTTAATTTTTTAAAATAAATATTTTTTATCTTTCATAAAATTGTTTCTGCTAGGTAAAAACAAGCAAAAATAAGTATTACATAAACAATGGAAAATCTTAATTTTATTTGCTCCATTCAGTAATTTAATTTTGTTTGTGTTAATAATACTTTTGAATTTGTTTTGAGCATTAAAAATGTGAAGAATAACAAAAACATAAATAAAATAGATATTTTGATAGTTATGTTATAAATGGGGTGTGTTAACAAGAGTAATAACATTAAAAAAAATTTCAGGGAAAAAAAAAAATTTGCTTTCTGTTATTTTCAAAATTGTAAAATTTATCAATACAAAAATAAAAATAATGGTTATTTTTAACCACATGGTGTTTACTACGACTTAGTACTAGGAGTAAATGACCAGTTATACTCTGTCATGACCACCCTAAGATGAATCTTAGATGAAATCCCAAATTTCCATTTTTTTATTTTATAAATTATTACAGATTTTTCACATTGTGATATGATAATATATTACTATTAGCAACATATTCATATTAAAAAAAAAAATTATATTGTCTTTTTATCATTGCTATCTGGACATGCATTGTTTTGCAACTGACAGAGTACTGATATGTGTTTTATTGTGTATTTATCAGGACAACAGTTGGAGGTTTTCAACAACCAGGCTAATATCTACATTGGTGGCAAGCACATGGATAATGGATCAGTTGTTCGCCCTTTTCATGGAACGATATCAGGTAAAGTGTCAGTGAGACATCACTGGAGCGAGATGTAGCTCAGATGGTTATGTGTCCATCTGTGAAGCTGTTGGTCGTCAGATCGATCCTTCTCAGTGGACCCATTTGCAGTTTGGGCTATTTTCCAATCCAACCAGTGGACCACAACTGGTTTATCAAAGGTCACGGTATGTGCTGTCCTGTCTATGGTACACTGCATATAAAAGACCCTTGCTGCTTACCGGAAATAGTAGCCTACATGGCAGTAGCGAGTTTCCTATAAATACATATGTCAAAATTACCACATGATTGACGTCCAAAAGCCGATGATAGAGGAGTCGTTAAATAAAACAAACTTTACTTTACATTAAGACAGGTCAGTGAAAGCTAAATGAGAGCACTGGGTCTAACATGACTGAGGGTGGAATTTAAATAAAAATGGAACTTTATTTTTATTAGCTTTCTGACAGAATGCTTTAAGTGGATCCATATCTCAAAGAAAACAAATGTGACATATAGTTCATTTTTGATAATGATTTTTATTAATGTCTTTTTTTATATTAAACTATTGAATGTTTTATTTTTATTCAATGTTAATTTTTTTTTTTTTTTTTGTAAATGGAAGATGTATACCAGCATCTCATGCAGTAGAAGCTATACAAAATAAAGTTTTGTTTACATTTGTTGAAGTTGTTTTGAAGTGTATAAATGTTGTGGTTTGCAGGTCTCGTGCTCAATGGTGTACGCATCCTTGACCTTGCCGTGCAGAAGGACCCACGAGTGACAGTCAGGGGCAATGTATTTCACAGAGAAGATACTCTTTTGTAGGTCTATTTAAATTTTTAATTTATCATGTCCTCTAGAATGGGACTTATCTCAGTAGTAGGTCTATGAACCGGTCAGTCATCAGATCAGTCCTTCTCAGTGGACCCGTTTGCAAGTTGAGCTATTTTTCCATTCCAGTCAGTGGTCCACAACTGGTTCATCAAAGGATGTGGTATGTCCTGTCTGACAGTGCATATAAAAGGCCCCTTACTGTTTATCAGAAAAAGTAGCCTATGTGGTGGCAGTTGGTTTTCTTTAAATAAATTAATAAATATGTCAGAATGACCATATGATTGACATCCAATAGCTGATGGTATGATAAAAATCAATGTTCTCTGGAGATGTCGTTAAATAAAACAAACTACTTTTATCTCGGTGATAGAGGATCTAGCTGAGGTGCAGTGTGTTTTCAGATCTATGCCCTTCTGTGGACCTATTGGATTATTTCTTATACCAGCTACTGGTTTACTAAGGGTGGTGGTATCTGTTGTTATATTAGCTGTTATATCATTTAAACTGTCATACAAAAGGTCGGGTTTTTTTCCAATAATTTTGAAGATTGTTACAGATGTCCCTAGCCTAAATAGTTTAAGAGTTATGCCCCTTGAAACCTAATTTAGAAAACCTAGTTAACTTTTCTCTGTGCTGTGTTACTTTGTAGAGAGAAGCCTTCAAGGAAAGAGGACAAAATCGACTATGAAATGCAGTCTACCATGGGAGTTAGAGTAAGTAAATAGACTGCTCATCTGTTAATACTGTATGCTAGTTATTTTTATAACAGATGGGATGAAAAAACAAAACCATCCTGCCTGTTTTTACTGGGACTATTTTGGTTATATTTTTATGCTGCTGGTAAAGATAAGCACATTGTTAACAAATTTAGTGCATTATTTTAATACAGATTGGTACACTGTGTTTAGTTGTTAACTAGATGATTTTAACACACAATTTGACTTAATATAATCATAAAGTTAAAAATGAAACACAGTGTAGTTATCCCCTAAATAATGTGAAATTTTATGATTTGAATATAAATTGATAAATAAAATTAATATTTTTTTTTTGAATTTGGTTTCTTAATTCCAGTTGTCAATACTATTTTGAACATACAAATCTTTTATATAATGATGTAAATAGCATGACCTTCAGGATCAAAATGACAAATAATCATTCACAAAGAATACATTTTTTAATATACTCAAAGACATCAAAAATATCCAGAAAGCATCTTAATAGAGGTGGCTTTTTTTTCTCCCATTATATAAATTATCTTTTTGGTGCAATAGTTAAGCTGTCAGACTCATAGCTGGTAGGTACTAGGATCAAATCTCAGTTAAGGCACTGGATAGTTTTTCTTGATATCTGCTCCAACCCAGAATAAGTGGGTCAGACTCATGGGTTAGTTTACACCACTTGCACCGATTAGAGGTCCACAACTGGTTTATCGTAGATCAAGGTATGTGCTGTCCTGTCTGTGGGAGAGTGCATATAAAAGATCTACTGCTGCTTATGTGGCAGCAGTGTGTTTCCTCTAAAGACCACAAGTCACAAAACTCCATATGCCTGACACTATACTTCGCGTCACCCGAAGTGGAACATCAAAACACCACCGTTTTTCTGTTGAACAATAAGCACCAAAAGGACAAACAACTACCTTTCAAACCTTTTGCAATGTGTACATGATTCACAAAAGTATTTCATTTCATAACTTTTTTGGATTATATATGGTGGCTTAGGTAACAAAAAGTGTAACTCAAAAGTGCCAAAAAATTGCTAAAAATGCATAAAAATCATTTTCTTCCCCATAAAATTTTTAATATTCAGTATATCTTCTTGAAATTTTGTATAAAAAATAGGTCTTTCGTTTAATTTACATAACCGTTTTCCTTTTTGTTGTGTAATCCACAGAAGAAAAGTTATTGTTAAAAACGATGGTGCCAAACTGACGTGACGGAAAGTATAATAGCTATGGATTAAACGGTGTACTGGCGTGTTGTAAAATAAACAGTCCTTTCTTTCTATAAATGTTGATAATTTAACAAGCTGTATACTACTTATTTTCACAAAGATAAAATGACAATAGTGCAATAATATACTGTGTCAGATTGTATAAACAAGATGCTGTGCCAGAACTAACTTTCAAAATTTTATCACAAATAATTGCTACACATACATTTGACTAATTAACTAGCAAATATTTTGCTAGCAAACCACAATTTTTGCATCTGTGTATTTTGCAAAATGTGATGCGATACTGGTTATTTTATGCTCTAAGATGGGTAGACTTAGCAATTTTAAATTCCATTGTGTATATTTGGGCAGCTGAAGAATCAGCCTGTACGATCTCGGCATGTTAAGAGACATTCTAAGAGACATTCAAGACACAGAAAGGAGGAAAACAGTATAACAAAGAAAAGAAGAAGAGGTTACCTCCATCATAATCCATGGGACAGTGAAAGAAATAAAATTGCTGCTTTAATCCATTATGAAGATAAAGACAATAAACACATCAGGCCATTAGTATTGGATGAGAGAGTTCTTATGCTTCCAGCTGAAGGAAGGAAACACACAAACACAAGTGAAAGCAAGATGAGATTTGATTGGTCAGAAAAACAAAACAGTGAGAAAGATTGGTCAGAAAAACAAAAGAATGATATAGACTGGTTAAATAAGCAGAATGAGAGAGACAGTTGGAAGAACGTTCAGGATTATTTTGTCAACAAGGTAATCCGAGATGCTCCCACTTCGACTACACCTAACACTTTAACTACTAAAACTCACTATTGTTCTTTCCAAGTTGGCAAGGAGGAATTCTTTCATTTGAAGGCACCAGTGTTTGATGTTATCAGGGAAGGCAGTGCTGATGGTAAGAATTTTGATGATGATGAGGATGAAGACGAGTTTTCTGAAATGAAGTCAACTATCAAAAACGTAGATGATGTTACTCGAGTGAAAACCACGGTTCCCAGTCATGGTCAACTGACCGAGAGTAAGACAAAAGTCCCAGCAACCACAGATGTCTATTTTACTCACAGAGTCACAAATGCCAGCCATGCGCCTACATTCTGGTCACATAACCAACCTGCTACTCAACAACATAGAGTTACTATTGCCACGGCAACTCTGCCTTCCACTAGTCACCTTAAAATCACCATAACAACAAGTTTTTCCAGTTTGATGGTATCTCTTTCTGCCTTTGTGTTTGGCATGATAAGACATAGATGCCTGAATTCAGTGTTAGTTGGGTACACTATATAGCATGCCTATTTAAACTTTATTAACCATTCAGAATCAGTCTGTGGGGATTCAATCCTTGCAATTAAGAAAATATCAACGGCAAAATAAATGCTGTGGAGAAATAGTGTCCATGGCATTTTCCACGGCAATTTTAGCGTAAAGTATACTTTATTTTTAATAATAAGAAAGAAAAAAACACATTGAAAAAACATTGTCCACTGCAAAAAAAGTGCAGTGGAGAATGCAAATCTCTGCGGCAATCTCCACGGAATTGCCTATTGCCACAAGCAATTTCAGGGGTTCGGGATTCTTTAATTCAAATGTTCTGTTACTTTATACAGTAATTTTTTACAAGGTAATTGTAGCATATAAAAAAATATCTGGCAGTTATAGATATTTATTAACCAAATGTAATCAATCTGTGAAGCTTCCTTAATTCAAGTATTTGGACTTCAGTGGTCCAGCGGTAGAATGTCCGACCCTCAAGCTGATGACATTGGTTCAAAATCAATAGGAGGCTGCTCGCACTTCACTACGTGTCAAAATAATAAAATGTTTGACATCCAGTAGCCAATGATTAATAAATCAATGTGCTCTAGTGGTGTTGTTAAACAAAACAAACCAAACCTTAATTCAAATATTTAGTAAAAAATAAATTTATGCAAAGAATATATATATATTATGGTATGTTTATATAGGTGTTAAATGTGAATTTATTTTGTTTGTGCATGTTTACATAATTATAATTAAACTTGTATAACTCTAGTTTTATAATTGGTACTGACAAATATGTATTAAAGATATAAATGTAAAATAATTATAAAAAAACAAATAACAGCAACAAACGACTAACTGTACCTGCCAGTTAGCAAACATTCTGTTTGTGTTAATGTGTTAAATTTTCTTTTTGATAAATTTCTAGGTAAAGCTGCATGTTCTATTTTGAAAGCATACTCCATGTATGTACTTGTGTCCTGTGCAGTTGTGTTGTCAGCCTGACGAGCTTACAGTAGTGCATGTTACCCAATCAAACACAACCCAAAACATGCTGGCCTCATCTTCATGTTTAGAGAAGACACATATTTATTTCATTCCCTTTTCTTGTCCATTCTCAACAGGTTTAAATATTTTAAAGTTTAAATCAAAATTTTAATTTGGTGTTCTATATTTTTATGATCAGCAGTCCTAAATTAGGTTAAAAACACTGGATGCCAATTTCTATTCAAAAATACCTCTTGGTGTATCTTTTACATTTTGTTACTTACCAGTAGTCTCATAAATGTTTAAGTCTGGCCTCTGTCATTCATTGGACTAGTGATACTTTCTGGATATGTACCTCAATGCCTGGACTTGTGTTTGAACTTTATCATTGTCTGGACTTGTTTATCATTTTCTGGACTTTAATAATTGTCTGAAAGTGTTTGTCTTTACCTAGACTTGTTTATCATTTTCTGGACTTTAATAATTGTCTGAAAGTGTTTGTCTTTACCTAGACTTGTTTATTATTTTCTGGACTTTAATAATTGTCTGAAAGTGTTTGTCTTTACCTTGACTTGTTTGTCATTTTCTAGACTTCATAATCAGTTTTAACTTCATTGTTGGACTTTGGAAACTGTCTAAACTTTATCATTATCTGAACATATTGTAACTGAACTTTATCATTATCTGAACATATTGTAACTGAACTTTATCATTATCTGAACGTATTGTAACTGAACTTTATCATTATTTGGAC
>JAULBS010036003.1:26702-39995 GCA_032355785.1 Symmetromphalus regularis
TGCATAATTCATCTATATTTATTTGAAATTTTATTTTAAAAGAATTTATAATAAAAAAATTAATAATATTTTAGGTGGGTTTTTTTTAAATGTCTTTATTAGTTGACATTACTGTAAGTGAGGAAGGTTATTATTTTTAATTATAAATGGCAATGAACTGGAATGTAGCATGCTATATAGTGGACTCTCTGATTATGAAATTTCAATAGACCAGGTATGTTATAACAGTACAAAAACAGTGGTCAAATTTCACTATGGCACCACAGAATTTGCTATCATGATCAAAGAACCCTCACAATTGCCATTGTGTTCTGATGTCTTCTGAGGCTGTCAAGGGAATAATTGTTGTGGTCCCTAAACAATAAATTTTGGACATTATGTAAAACCTGTTGATTTCTACAGTTGACTAAGTTTGTAAATGGGCAGCATGTTATTTTATATCTATTGTAAATCTTCTGTTTGCTAATAAAGCTGATGAAAACTGATTGTGTTAGTTATTCTTAGCAAGATTTGTGTTAGATAATTAGTCTGACATTATTTCATTTATTTCTTAGAATTTTTTATGCTTTAGAAATTGTTTAGTGTATACATTGCATTCTGAATATATTATATATATGCTCTTAATATAAATGTTCTTCTTGTTGGTTTGTGGACAATTTTTTTTTAATTTCTGTGCTTAAATATTTTTTTTAAAAGCTTAAAATAAAATAATAGATTTAAATGGAATGTAAATTGAGTTTGGGATTTAACAAAAATATACTTGATTTTAAACTTTTTAATAAAAAAAAATTTTGATGTGAAAAATTCTATATACCCGGGATATATAAATCATATTTGATTATTTTTTTATTACAATAGTATTGTTTTACAAAACTACACCAAAGACAACAGAAAAAAATAAACAACCCACTAAATAAAAGGGTATTGTTTACAAATGTTTTTTTGATTTAAGTCATACTATTTGCTTCATATGCTGTAAAGGGTTTTAATTAACAGTCAGTGTGTCTGTAATGATTCTCATTACATTTTCAAAGTAATTGTCTTTTTATATTTCAGCAAACAACACCAAAACTTGGAGTGACTGATGACATCATATTCTCTGGAGCTGGCCCTGGTTGCCATAGTGATGATGAAGATGACTGTTCACCGGTTGGCTCAGGAAATGAGGATGACATCATCACACCAAGAGTTATTATTAAAACTACGCCAACCCCTCCAACGACCACTCACAAGTAATCATTAATTACCATATTTTAAAATAAGTACCTTTACGAAAATCACATAAAACCAAATATTAACATTATTGGAATATACCTGTTATCACAGAAAAGATAATGAAAATACTCTTCAATGCAATATCATAAAAAATATATTAAAAAGTACCCGTTTACACAACTCATTCTTGATATTCTGGCTTAAATTTGTTTGTTCTTTGTTGATATAAGTGATTTAGATTTGCAACTTTCAAATTGCCTAAATTGGGGCTTTTTCCTACATTTTACAAATACATTTTTAGGATAAAAGTAAACATACAGAAATATTCATAAAGACAGGACATTAAATTTGAACAAATCTGGACCAGTGGTTATTATAAAATTGTAAAATATAAATGCTTAAAATTGTTAGACTTTAACAAAATGCATATAGTAATAACAAAATTATTCAATATTATGTTAAAGACCTTTTAAAAATAAAGACGGAAAAAAATAAAGAGAAACAAATTTTGGAATAACGAATCTGTAGAAAATTTACTCTGATCTGTGTTTTAAATTGTTTATCATTTGTTAGTATTTAAAATTTTTACTTCAGGACCAGGACCTACCATAAGTGTACTGGATCAAACTGTCCCATCAACGGAGAAGAATATTTTGTGTCGACGTCAGACAAAGGTCTGGCTGAAGGTTCTCGTGATTACAACACTGGACTAGGGGGAACTAAACCAACCCCTGAGACAAGCAAAGAACAAACTGGGAAGGGCAGCAACCCCATAAACATTGGCATCATCATTGGTATTGCAGCAGGAGTGTTGGTGGCAATTCTCATCCTTGTGTTTGCTTTGTACAAGTTCAGGAGTCGAGACGAAGGAACGTATAAAGTGGACGAGAGTCAGAATTTCTCATATCTTGAGTCAAAGAAGCAGCAAGGCAACGGAGCACTGCTTACCACAACTGACAGTGCGAATAATCCAAAGAGAGTTGGTAAGAAGAAGGATGTTAAAGAGTGGTATGTTTGAAATATCACAGAGGTTGTGATATTGTGATGACTTCAGACAAGACAGTAGAATTGGTAGTGTATGATTTTATTATGACTTGAAACAAGAGGATGTTAATGTGATAACTTCAAACAAGATGGTAGTGATTTAAAAACAAGACTATGATATTGTGAAGAATTGAAAACTAGATGGTGATGCTTTGATTATGTCAAACAAAATTGGGATGATTTCATACAAGATGGTAATAGTGTATTTTCAAAGATGGTGGTTGTGTGATTTCAAACAAGATGGTGAAAGTGATGATTTCAAAAAAGATGGTGATGATTTCAGATAACATGTTAAATGTGTGATGATTTCAGAACAAGATGGTAATAATGTGATGATTTCAAAACAGAATGGTGATCATTTCAAAATAAGATGGTAATATTAAGACCTCTGTGATGTTATTGTGGTTCATCTCTGTTAAGATAAAAATTAATGAGAAATTGGAGGATACATTCCATCTTGCAGCACCAGTGACAAACATATTCATAATCTAGCTTAACTTCTTAAGATGTTACTTAATTACAGATATTTTGCATATATCAGCATTAGTGACCAAGTAACATAAACATTTGTATGAGTTTCTGTGAAATCTTATGCAGTTTGATAGTCCAGTGGCATAACATGGGATATCATGGAAGGTTGCAGAGAAATATTATGAATAAAGGGCACATGTAAATAATGAACTTATTGGTGACAGTTGTAATGGTATGATTCAAATATTAACAGTCCTGAGTTTCATTATCTCTTGTCCACCGAGTCATTGTTGGAACATTGCACTATCTGCACGCCATAGCATTTCAAATTTCATGTGCTTCTGGATCATGGGAACCTATCGGAATCTGTTTTTCGGTAATCCAAAATAACACAGCAGTGATATGAAAATCATGGAAAATGAAATTTCGGTTCCGTGATTTTTACGACATGGTACCAACACGATACTGGTAACGATTGTTACCTGGAAATCCTATGGTCTGTATGTATAGTACTAGTTATTTTCCAGCAGAAATGGAAGCATTTGTTTGATGAATATAGTGATTGGAATTCCATTATCTTGCAAACTGTGAAACAGATACACCCGAGAACTGTGGGCTTATACTACAGATGCAGTCCAATGCAAAACACTTGATGTGTGAATTTTGATATTGTTCTATGTACATTTATGTGCAGACTTGAGATTTAGTGTTTATGATGTATGTCAATAGAAAAAAAAAGAGATTTAGTGTGGCTGTGAATTTACTGAAATGTGGAACAAAAACTCGAGGAATATAAAAATGTTTGAGTTACAGAGGTACAATGTTTTATGTACTAAACTATGTGTGCTATTGAATAAAAGTGTTGGTATAGATCAGAGTGCATAATTTCTGGTATTGTTAGTCTGTTTTACACTTCAAAATTAGATGTGAGACAAATGTCTGGTTTAGATAACTGAATGAGAAAGATGCTGTTATAGAGACATTTCTGGATTAGATAGGTTTCTCAATTAGACAGATGCTGGTTTAGATAAGTTTGATGTTTAGGCAGATGGTAGTTTTGATAGGCTTCAGGATTGGACAGGTGCTGGTTTAAATAGGTTTCTGGATGGATTATTGTCTGTATTATCAGATAGATGCTGGTGTTAGATTACTGTATTGGACAGACTTCTAGACAGATTACTGGATTAGGCAGATTGCTGGATGAGACATATTACTGGATTAGACAGATTACTGGTTGAAACAGATTACTGGGTGAGAAAGATTACTTTTATATACTATTAGATTTCTAAATCAGACAGATGTTGGTGTTAGACAGATTACTGTATTGAACAGACTTCTAGACAGATTACTGGATTAGACAGATTACAGTATTCAACAGATTATTGGTTGAGACAGATTACTGGATTAGACAGATTACTGTATTCAACAGATTACTGTATTCGACAGATTATTGGATTAGACAGATTACCGTATTCAACAGATTACTGGATTAGACAGATTACTGTATTCAACAGATTACTGTATTCGACAGATTACTGGATTAGACAGATTACCGTATTCAACAGATTACTGGATTAGACAGATTACTGTATTCGACAGATTATTGGATGAGTCAGATTACTTTATTAGATTTCTAAATCAGACAGATGTTAGTGTTAGACAGATTACTGTATTGAACAGACTTCTAGACAGATTACTAGATTAGACAGATTTCTAAATTAGACATGTTTTGTTGTTAGACAAGCTGGTTTAGACACGGTGCAGTGTATCAAGTTAAAGAAATGCCAGTGTTGTAGCAGGCTACTGAAACATTGTCAGTGTTGTCCAGTAGGTGTTGATGTTAAAGCTGGGATATAGAGATCTGGAGGTGTATTTATCAATGAATATAAATTAAAATCAGACTTAAGTCAGATAAAAAGAAATTAATTTCTATGGTTTTAACTTAAGTTCCACCAAAAAACAAACCACATTATCAATCTTAAGACCATTGATAAATATTGTTTAATGTTTTTTGGTGGAAGACAAAATCATTTTTTTAACTGACTCAACTCTAATTCTAAGTTAAGTTTCTTAATAAATACGGCCCCTGTTAATGTTTATTTGCAAGTTTACGGTGCTCCTGCTTGTGTCCCATCTTTGACATTTAATACAGGGTCATAATGTAATGTAATTGTGATTTAATTATGTTTTCATTATAAACATTCTCAGGAATAGGCGACAGGTATTCACATTTTCAAAATTAGTTACACTGTAACTTACAGCAAGTTGAGTCATCCCTGTAGTTCATGGTATCTGCTATAAACATGCCATCAATATCTTGCCTTTAGCTTAGGCCAAAAAAAACTATGTTTCCAGTAACCCGGCAGACCCCATTTACAAATTGCCAACTCTAAACTATTTTTCTATAAAAATTGAAAGTCGTAATTTCAGTCATTTCTGGTTGTTTATTCCGTACTTTTTGGCCTTTTCCGGATGCTTTTCCGATATCATGATAGCTGTAACGATATTATTCCTGCAAAAATCTGAAATAACACTGGAACTGTATTTGATCATTAAAAAGTCTTTTAGACTGCCTTTTTAATAAATGTGTGATAAACTCTAAACATGACCATATGTTAAAAGTAAAGCATTAATTACTCTACTTAACACATAATATTATTACGGTATGTACATGAATTAAAAAAATAATAATAATAAAAAATCCACCAACCTACCAACCTTATTTTTTTAGCATGTAATAGGAAATAAGGTTTTAAAAAATTTGGCCTTGTCAGTGAGCAGTTTATTTTGAAAGTCACACTGGCAGAATTTTTTACTTTTTCGTTTACACAGAATTTATGAGTGAGCAAGTGAGTGAGTTACATAAGCACCTAAAAAGGAGCCACATTTAATTTTTATGAAAATAGTATTTTGTTCTTTTTAAATGGGAGATGCAAGCACAAAGGAAAATCTTTAAATGCACCAAAGTGGTGAATGGTAGAAATATAAAACAAGTGAAACTTATTCAAGATATCTGTAACAGTGAATGCCCAGTTAATCATTGATTTTAACTGGTACAATTTAACATACCGTACCCAGTATGTGTGGGCCTACTGAACAATTTTTAAATTACAACGTCAGTTGTGCAGCTCTCAGGGAATAATGGTTCACAAAACAAATTACCAACACACAATGATATAATAAAATCGCAAAGTTTACATTAGCAAGTTTTACAGTATCTTGAGACAAATGCATTCTCTTGTATTGTCCGATATCAGTTACATAACAGGGCTCGAATTTCACCAAGGCATTGAGGCATTTGCCGTGCTGCCCTGTTTCTTTGCCACAATGCTCTATCAATTTCACTTCTAATGAAGGCAAATATTGCTATGCCCTTTTTTCCTGCTTGCCCAATAGGAAACTCACCTTTGCCATTGTCGATTCCCTCGAATCCAAGACAATAATGGCCATGCCCCAAAAATATCTGAAGTTCGACCCCTGCATAATGACCATTTCCAATGCTTGCTTTACAGTTAATATCATCCTTATTTGATTTTTAAGCATGGAAATTTAGTCCCACCTGATAATTGTTTTGTTTGCATTCAGACTTTTAACAGACTTTCTTTGATATTATATTTTTAAAACATGCTTTTTATATTGATGATTTACATATGTGTATGTAGTTCCTACATATCTAGATTTCAAGCTGGTAGTAAAATATTACAATGCCAGCACATGTAAAATGCATGCTAAATATTTATATGAATTATGTGAGATCATTGTTGAGGTGCTTTTTATTGTTATTTGTATGTTACATGTAGTTTTATCATGTATCTTTGTAAAGAGATACAACATGTAAATAGGTATTGTAATCTGTATTATTTTAGGGTATCTGTATCTTTGTAAAGAGATAATGTGTTGTAATTTGTATTCAGTTAGCTGTATGTGTATCTTTGTAAAGAGATAACAATGTGTAAATATGTATTGTAATTTGTATTGTTATCTGTGTGAATGGATACAATGTTTCTTCTTTTTATCACCTTTCTTTCACATTTCTTTTAAAAAGGGATTAAACACCAATACAATATCCATCTACCAAACATAAACTGGTTATGATAATTGAAAAAGATATACTTTTTATAAAGGAATAAAGCTACGATTCTATTAATATGTTTGCGTTGCGTTTGCAGTATGCGTTAAAATTAGAACATGTTTTACCAAAGTATTGTAGGCCTAACATTTGGACTGATTCTGTTGTAGTTAGTGGACCCACCATCTGTGTTTCCTTGACAGTCTTACCCTCGAATCATGCATGATCTTAAAGCAAACTAGGATATATAGAATCAAATAATCCTGTTCATGTAAATATCTTTGTATCTTTGATGCACTGGGTGCCATCTTTCCTGTCCTGTTCCAGTGGCAAGAAAGACAAAATAATCTACTGCAGCTGGATATATTATTGAACCAGGATTGTCAGGTTTTTTTCATATTGTAAACGCAACACAAAGCATTAATGGAATCCTAGCTTTAATAATTTTCTTTGCCATCTTGCATTGCTTCTTGTAAATATGTGTACATTATAGTAACTGTTGTGATCATGTGCTATATACTAGAGTGCATTCAGAATGCAGCACTTCCGGTTTATTTTATTTTCAAATAAGACAGTTTTTATATGTTTGTAAACATTGCAGTTGTTGTTTGTACTGTTTCTCTATGTCTGTGTGATTCATTGTGATGACGTAAAGCATTCCTGTATAGTCATGGATGTACATATACATCGCTGTCAACAATTAACAGTTACGTTCATGTACAGTAATTAATTAGGGTATTCATCGTTCTGAATGTGGCATCATGTACAAGAGTGGGTGAACATTTTAATCAAGTAGGTAATTTGTAGCTGTGATGAGTAGCAAGTCTAGTAATATCTCCATAATAATATCATAAGTATGGCTTATCAGTTGTATTGTATGCATGGCATACAAGTTAACTGTGTCCATGGCTTATCGGTTGTGTTATATTCATGGCATGTGAGTCATGCTGTATCCATGGCATATCAGTTGCATTGTATGCAAGGCATGTGAGTCATTACTGTATGCATGGCATATCAGTTATTGTATCCACGGCATATCAGTTATTGTATCCATGGCATTGTATTATATGCATGGTATATCAGTGGCTGTATTCATGGCTTATCAGTGACACCGTATCTGTGACATGTCATCTGTATGCATGGTGTATCAGTTATCGTTTCTAAGGCTTATTGGTGATACTGTATCCATGGAATTTGAGTTATAATCTATCAAGTATCCATGGTGCTATATGTCTCCATGGCTTATCAGTTGTATTGTACCCAAGGCATATCAATTTTAATTTATCCATGGTATATTAGTTATACTGTATCCATGATGTATGTGACTAGATACACCATATGTATAATATAGGTGACACATAATGTATATGGTAATACTACATTCATGGCATACTGTGTTATTGATATATTAGTACAGTTTACTAGCAGTGGTAATGTGGTATATAAGGATGACTGGGCAGATAGATCGTATTAAACCTTTTGTCATAGACCTCTGTTAGAACACACAGGTATACTGATATAGTGATCATGGTATGTACACTGGTTGCTCTCTTGGAATTTATTTAGATCTCAGGTTAATGATACAGTTGTTTTGATACAGGATGAAATATATATATTAGTTATTCTTTGTTCACAGAAATATAGTTCTACAATTTTAATATAAAAGTATTTATTTAAAAAGTAAATATTTTAGCCAGTTTTAAAGAGATATAAAATCAAGGGATTTACTGCTAGTGATTCGAATTGCTTATTTCTTTCGTGTGATATGCATATAGTTCAATCAGCCATCATATTTACTTGTATACATGTAGGTCAATCAGACACATGGTTCTAGGATTTTAACATGTTAAATTCAAAATCTCACTGGTTTATAAATTGTGGTAAACAATAAAGAATTTAGAAGAAAAAAAAAATATATATATATATATATATACATGTATATATACATGTACATACATATTGGGAACATTTACAGTGAACATAAAATATTAAGACGTATATATATATATAAAAAAAATGTTTTTGTTTAGCAGTATTCATAAAACAATATAATCAAAGCATACATTCACAATAATTTTCTATTATTGTAAATTGTGTTAAGTGGGTACACTTTAGATGAATTCTGTTAAGTGGGTATAGATGAATAACGAATAGCATCTTTTTTTTCTTCTTTTTATGTATAATATATTTTATTTACGAAAATTTCGAAAAATGCTTTAAAGTATATTAGACTTTGGTATACAAACATGCTTAATAAAATTGTCAAAATCAATATTAGAAGAAAATTTTTCACTGTTATTACATCGAAACAGAAAAATCAGAAAATCAAAAATATTCTATAACTCAAAAAATCTTTAACTTTGCTTTGTTGAAGGATTGAAACTGTCTAGAGCTCAAGGGGCCACTAGCTTGAATTATCTTCAGAGATAAATTAAATTAGGAGCCACAGGTGATTAAAATTATTATTTTTAGGTGCCAGCTCTAAAAAATACTAGTCACTGGTGACTAGACAACTGATATTTCAATCCCTGAAGTAAAATAACAGCAAAACTCTGAAGATTATTTAATTTCAAATAAAAATGTTCATCCATAAAAGAAATTTTGATTTTATCAGGAATGGTTTTTGTTTATTAATCTGCGATATAGCCAGAGAGGGAAAAACGCTGAGGCAAACCCAGACGCTGGGAGCTTGAACCATTTGGATAATAAATATCAGTATCATGGGGGAAAAAATAAAACAAATCTGCAGAAATTCCAGATGAGTCAAGCGCCTCATCTGCCTTATGCAGGCTATGCTGGAGGTAATCATAATGCTAATAGATTCCAGATTTTCATTCCAGTGTTTTTTTATGAATCATATAATAATAAAAACAAATGGTAGGATATGATTTTGATTAGGACTTCTTTTTTTTTTAAATGTTAAATGCTATAGTATACATCATGTAGTGGATATGTTTCCACAGAATCCTGATTGTGTAAGTGTCTGTACATTTGAATGTACCTGTTGAAGTTCATGCATGTCAGGGTCATATTTTGTTAATCCGACACTGGATTAAACAGCTAGCTACAAAGTATGAAAGAATCATGTTTGTTGTATATTAATATTTAAATTTACAAGAATAAATGGAATCAAACATTTCTTGAATTTTGTTCTTTTTGTTTTGGATCATGAAATGGTTTGGTTGGTGGGTTTTTGCTTACGATAGTGATCACTAGTTATTTAAAGATGAGACTCAGTGGTCCAGAGCTAGAAGTTTGTTTTATTTAACGACGCCTCTAGAGAACATTGATTTTTATCTTATCATCGGCTATTGGACGTCAATCATATGGTCATTCTGACACATGTATTTAGAGTTAACCCACTGCTGCCACATAGGCTACTCTTTTCTGATAAGCAGTAAGGGGTCTTTTATATGCACCGTCCCACAGACAGGACATCACATACCACAACCTTTGATGAACCAGTTGTGGATCACTGACTGGAACGGAAAATAGTCCAAACTGCAAATGGGTCCACTGAGAAGGATCGATCCAATGACTGACCGGTTCACAGGCAGACACGCTAACATTTGAGCTACATCACACGCCCTTAACATGACGCAGGAATCCTGCAAGGGGGTAGGATTTTGTGGACCTTCCCCAAGAAAATTTTAAAGTCTAGATGCTCTGTGGTGCATTCTGGAGTCATCTGAGACACTTTCAATGGAAGACTGGTCCACAAACATTGACGAAATTGTCCGGTTTTCGATGTTGTTTTCGTCCGATTTTCGTGTGCTTGCTCACATCGAATTTTCCAGAGTCTACATATGGCAATACAGCCAGAATGTCTGAAGCAATCTCATTGGTCAGCTTACACCTACTGACCAATCACAGACTATGTTTCTTAATATATAGGAAATCTGATTATCATTAACTGAAGTCATCCCCAAGTGCTTTCCCAGGGAGGGAATTTCTGCAGTAAATTTGAAATTCACTTTCCAGTCGTAATAATTGATGACTTAAGCGTAATGGACACTGTAAAAACATAATAATTTTGCCCAAATCGTAATGATTGGCATGTCTGCATGACTTATTTGAAGTCCCGAGTAATCTCCTAGTCACTATAATGACCATTCATGACTTATTTGAAGACCCGAGTAATCTCCTAGTCACTATAATGACCATTCATGACTTATTTGAAGTCCCGAGTAATCTCCTAGTCACTATAATGACCATTCATGACTTTTCTGAAGACCCGAGTAATCTCCTAGTCACTATAATGACCATTCATGACATTTCTGAAGACCAAAGTAATCTCCTAGTCACTATAATGACCATTCATGACTTTTCTGAAGACCAAAGTAATCTCCTAGTCACTATAATGACCATTCATGACTTATTTGAAGCTTACAGTTTGGGAATCAACAGAAGCAGTCACCACCGAGTCTCTGTAGGACTGATATGAGATTTCAGATGAGTTGGATTTTTATTTTAGAACTGCCAAATAAGCATCCCTACTATCCAATCCATCATTCCCTACCATCTACTCCACCATTCCCTACCATCTACTCCACCATTCCCTACCATCTACTCCACCATTCCCTACCATCCACTCCACCATTCCCTACCATCCAATCCACCATTCCCTACCATCCAATCCACCATTCCCTACCATCCAATCTATCATTCCCTACTATCCAATACACAATTCCCTACCATCCAATCCACCATTTCCTACAATCCACTCCACCATTCCATACCACCCAATCCACCAATACCTACCATCCAATCCACCATTCTCTACCATCCATTCCCTACTATCCAATCCACCATTCCCTACCACCCAATCCACCACCCAATTCACCATTCCCTACTATCCAATCCACCATTCCCTACCATCCAATCCACCATTCCCTACCATCCAATCCACCACTCCCTACCATCCAATTCACCATTCCCTACAATCCAATCCACCATTTCCTACCATCCAATCCACCATTCCCTACCATCCAATCCACTATTCCCTACCATCCAATTCACCATTCTCTACTATCAAATCCACTATTCCCTACTATCCAATTTATCATTTTTTTGGGAAAACTTTCAACTTTCAAGACAAACTTACACATATAGGAACAATGCCATGATCATCATGGTTACGACAATCTGGCAACACAAGATGGCGTATACCTTCCGGATGAAACCTGCAATAAAAAATATATTAAGAATTTTCAATTACAGTTTTATAATTTAAAAGTATACAAACAGACCTTTCAGGTATCTGGGGCCCATAAACATGATTTCTCAGGGAATCTAACGGTTCTGTCAGGAATGCGTCACACGTTACAACTGAATTGTTTTTTCGAGATGTTAAATGATCATTTACTTTAATATTTTCTAATTCTATCAACAACTCTTCATTTATTGTATATTTAATAATGTTGAATGTGCTGTAATACAGCCATTTGTAAGTCATTTACAGACATCGCGACCACCATGTCTGATGCTAGAGTTATGCAAATGCTCTTGCTGGAACCAAACTCCGACAACTTTAGTGATAAAAAAAAATATAAATAAATAAATAAAGATCTAGGCGACTTAACCAGCAAGCGGAAAGTTTGACTGTATCACCTGAATGCCGTAGTTTGGGGTATCTGTCCAGAAATATTATGGAGAAACCGGAAAGGAAGGCAGGTCTGTACAAATGAACCTACAAACTTGTGCAAAAATAACAAAAATTATTTATGCCTGTGCTGGTATTTGACTGAAATTTAAGTGTAACCGTAGTTATGTATACAGAAATAACACTATCAAATAAAGTCACTCACAGTAAAATATAATAGTTTCAGAGAAATCTAAAAAATTAATACGACAACTTGCTGAATGTTACATTTTTGGTTCTTTCTCGGATACTAATTTTTATAATAAATTTATTTTTAATCACTGATACATAATAGTTATTATTACCCATATGGCTCAACATATCTTGGTTTTCATCAATGTGTTATGTCCTAGTACTACGTCATACGTGTATGCAACACCTTGATGTCATATTATTTAGCATAGTTTATTTCCAAAAAAGGAAAAGGATTGGTTTCATTTTTGGGAGCGATTATAGAATCTGTCCGCCACTCTCCAAGTATCTTAAAGAGGGATTTTTTTGTTTTTTGTTAGGGATTCTTAAAAAAAGTGGGGCATATTTTTTTGTGGGGAAAAGAAAGAAAAAATTATATTAAAAAAAAATAATTAAAACATAACTGACCCTAACCAAATCTAACCCTAACCAAACCTAACCCTAACCTAACCAAACCCTAAAACTGACCGTAACTCAAACCGTAAAACTGACCGTAACTCAAACCGTAAAACTGACCCTAACCTAACCAAATCTAACCCTAAAACTGACCCTAACCTAACCAAACCCTAAAGCTACATGTAACTCTACCCTAAAACTGACCCTAGGCTATTGCTAACCTAACCCTAACTCAAACCCTAAACCTGACCCTATTTTATCAATT